>AYEL01069295.1:0-27173 GCA_000484575.1 Olivierus martensii
GAAACTTCTCGTGCTATTTTCTCGACAATGCTTGAGTAGTGCACTTTATTGCTCACACATTATATTGTCCTAGGGGACTACTACATGTATGCAAAATTTCAAAAAAATCGGTGACCCGAATGTCTGAACCTCCCCTTGTAAGAGAGTCTACTAATGTAAGGCAGACATGCTATGGAATGAAGCAGGATTATTAAATTCATTCAAAATGAAAAGCAAGAGTTAACAGCAAATGCACTTACTTTTTTCCATGAGAGGATTGAAAGAAATATTGTTCTGAATTTATCGCTAACGAATAACTGCTTAACTCCTATTAATACTATTATATTAACACGAGATTCTGTATTCTTGTTCTTTTTCTTTTTATCTGTTAAGGAGTTCTAAAAAACTGTATGTAAAGTGTTTATGTGAACCTGAGGATGGCTTGTGAAAGCCAAAAACGTTAGTTCTGAAATAAAAAGTTTAAAGTAAATTACTCAGCTGCTTGTCAGTGCTTTAAAATATAACAGTATTGTTCTGAATTATGATGATCCAAGAAGAAATTATGCTGAATTTTTCTCTTTGGATTCAGCATAACTTCTGTCCTTGTAAGACATATTTAGGTCTTCGTAATATCAGATTATTATACATTACCCTACTTATGTGGTTTCAAAGATATGTGGATACATAAATCTTTTTATTATTGCTAAATTTCCATAAATCTTGAATGAAAAATTCATTAAACAATTTACTTTTCTGTAAAATTATCACTTATGGCTCTAAATTTCCTTATCTATGCTTAAAGTATGTTCATAAGTTTCATTTGGACAATTTTTTAGCTAATGCACCCATTTATATATATCAAATTTAAGCATCATTGGACTTTAATTTTGGACAAATTAATTTTTAATTTATGTGGAAATTTTTTGGACAAATTGACCTCATAAGTCTGGGACTTATTATGTATTTTTATCCGCATATTAATTATTTTATGATTTTTTTTCAAGTTTTTAGTATTTTTGATTATATGTTTGTAATTTATAATGAGATTCTGAAATATAAAATATAAATGATTATAACTAAAAATTCAATTATAACTTGTATTTATTTTTAGAGATAAAGCTATTATTTTATTTTGCTAATAATCATTTGTATGTCAAATTAGAGTCATATAAGATGTGCACTTATTTGTGCACATTCCTAGCAAAGATAGCAAAGATAGCTCAGATGTTAATATAGAATTATAACATAAATGCTAGATGCAACTAGAAAGTTCACATATGACTGAAAATATTATCACCTGTTGTTATTAGTTAGCTTTTGTTTGTTTTATTAACTATATCATTATAATCAGCAGAACTTGAATGTTTGAAGGTCCTTCATGACTATAATTTTCTTAACAATATAATTTTCTTATTACACAGCTGAATGAAGCATTCAAGAAGAAACAGATAAGAATAAATATAGGAAATACAAAAGTACTTATGTTTGAGAGAGATGAGAAGCATACAAGATACGAGATTGACCTGAATGGGATAAACTTGGAGCAGATGAATGAGTTTGCGTATTTTGGAAGTATGTTTCAGGGAGAAATCTTATTGATGTCAAGATTTCCAAGATGCAAATGCTAGATTGAAAGCTATGGATGCACTTGGAAGAATACTAAGAATATTTATCAGTATGTTTATCCCAGCAATGATGTAATATTAGTAAGACTTATGTATAATTTGAAAAATATAGAAAATGTTTGATTGAAGCAGAGATGAAATATTTAAGGAGTTTAATTGGATTGATGAGTTATGTTTCAAATGATAAAATACAAAAACAATGTTGAGTGAAAAGAAGTATGATTGATGCAATGTGTAAATCAATTTTGAGATAATTTGGTTATGTGGAGCAAATGAATAAATGAGCAATTGACAAGGCAAATATGCTGGACATATGGATGGTAAATGTGGAAAAGGAGACAGCAGAAGGAGTGCTGATAACAAATAGATGAATATATGAAAATAAATTTGAGCTATAAATAAAAGGCATACTTGCATGAAAAAGAGAATGATTATGAAGGTGAAGCTGGTATAATGTTTAGGGATAGAATTATGGTATTGTCTAATCAAGGGTATATAAGAAAAGCTTTTATTTTTTTATCCTCTCTTCGGCCTGTCTATTTTGCATAATACTCACTTTCTCATGAGGATATGGGCACATTATTTTTGTTGAAACATTGAATCCAACAATTTCATTAAACACATGTTATTTAAATACAAGACAAGAATGCAAGCATAAGTGGGATGATTTTTGCCAAATAACTAATAGAATGCTTGTTTGTTAAGAAATTTCTGTAATTTGTTAAGGGGAAATTCTATGTTGGAATAGAAACAGTGTGTTATAACTATGTTTGTTTATAACTTTTGATACTATTAAACATGTTAAATTTATTTAATTTGTATTTTTAAATTATACTTAATTAAAACATTTGATTAATGCTTTACATTTAATATCTTCTAATAAATTTCCTTCACATTTCTTTCTTGTTTTAAAAATTATTTAATTGTTTATTTACTAACATAGATGTTCATTGTTGAATGAGTATTTTTGCAAATAATTATTTCCCTAACAAAAAACAATATTTTAAAATCTATTGCTTGTTTATAGAAGTATAATAGAAATAATGAGAACTATTAACAGTAGTTTGAAAACACTTGAAAGTACTATGATATTTTGATTAACTAATGTGTAGTCATCATCAGTGCATTTACACATGTTAAAATGGAACAAAAGAATACAGCAAATAAAACACAGTTTAGAATACACTGCAAATGTATAGCAGCAAGAAGATGTTATAAAAAAATCTTATATGTATATATATATATATACATATAATTTTATATATATGTATATATATATAAAATTAGTGATAAAATTAAAATAGTAAAAGCATTAAGTACATAACAAAGTGGTTTAGCATAAACATAAAGACAATAAAATAATATAAATATTAAATAGTATTAGTTAAAAGAACATTAAAATACTTTATTTTGATATGAATAAATCCATGCAGTTGGAACCTTGACACCTTGGTTGTCATTTATAGCATTCATAATTTTGCTTCTGATTACAATTTCAAGGGATTCTAATATTCTCAGTAAGGATACTGGCATATCTCACTATCTTTGCTCTGTCCCAGTGAATATTCAGATTGTACTCCAGGAACCGTTTGCTTAAAACAGTATTAATTTTTCCTAAACAAATATGCATGTGTTCAGTAATACATGTCAAAAACTTGAAAACTGCTTATACTCAGAGTATTTAAAACGGGATAAAAGTAGTACACAGTCAAAAAAGTTTGGAGACCACTATTCTAAATGATAGAATGATTTGTAACCGAATCTTATTTATATTTGTTCTAAATATTGTTCGATTGTTAACGTCTAACTAAGAAGCATGTACTGATGAGGGACCGTAGTTGGGTCCAAAAACGTTTTACGACATTAAAGTTCCTTTAATCCTTGCTAAAAAAAAAAAACTCCCTCATTTTCATAACAATCTAATTTTATAAATACTTTCTACTTACAATTTAACACTACAAAACAATATACCATATTTTGTATAAATTAAGTTCTTGTACATAAAAATATATATATTTATTATGGTATAATAATTTTTAATATAATTAAACAAATCTTACAAATAAAAATAAAAATAGAAGACATATTTAATACAACATAATATTTAATGCATGGGTGCATGGGATGGATGAGCTTGTTTTTCAGCACAAATTCTCTCAAATTGGGATGTCATTGAACAATGGGTGGGCTTGTTTTTCAGCACAAATTTTCTCAAATTGGAGTGTCATTGAAGATATCGCTACTTGTAATTTTTTTCAATCACTAAACGAGATCAATATTTTGTCTTTAGAATAGTTACAGCAGAAAATTTCTGGGTACATGGATTTATATGTACTGTATTTATAACTCTTTTGCTGATTCAGTTTCTGGATGCATGGATATATATATATATTTATAATCCTTTTGCTGATTCATTTTTTTACAACAATTTGAATTTATTTTTGTTTGTTTGTCTCAAAACAATGTTTTTGTTAATTCTTGTGCACTCCCTTGCAAGAGACTAGCACCCTATAGTTTGGAAAACTCTGCATTAAGGCATTCAATAAGGATTTGTATGTTCCAGTAAAATTCCAAGATTATGAGATACCTTATCTTGTAAAATGAAAGGATCTGTGCCACTTCTAATCTAAACTGTCATGCCACTAGAGAGACAGGGTTATTAGCTTGCAGGGGAGTGCATAGAATATGGGTTATTTATCTTTCTGACCTGGGGGTTGATACCTGATCTATCCATTTTTTCAATCTTAACATTCATTCCTGTATCTTTGTCTAACTATGTCCTGTATACTCAATGATCTAATTTAATAAAATTATACTTAAAATGTAATAATAATTATCCATCTTATTTGCCATGCTTATAATCTTTCTTTTAGACAAACTGATATGCTTTCTGAATTACAACTCATAAAATTTGTTATATTAGCATCTGAATATTACATAAACATGGAATCAGTTTCATAAAGATAGCACACTATACTGTATGATGTGTTTATGAAAACTATATTGTAATATTTAAAAGTAGTATTGCTGAAAGTTATCCATAAACAGAAATTATAAAATATACAATGCAACTAAAGATAATTGAGATTATATTGTTAACTTTATATTTAAAAACTATACTAGATAATAGTACTCAGAATTGTCTGGATAAAAAATTAAATAATTCTTACTTTAAGTAAATTAACGTCAAACAACCAATTACTTATAAAATGGAATGTTAAATCAGGTATATTATGTGTGTTGTTGCAGATGAATGTACATTTAAATAGGAAGAGACTGTAAGCTGGGAATTAATTTATAGACAAGCTATCTTCAATAAATTAAATAATTTATTTTTAGATTAACAAACTGTGATTATATTAATAGCAGAGCAACCAGAGTTGTTAAACTAGAAATAAATTACTTCTTTATTGAAAACAGTTTGTCTATGAAATAAGTAAGCTCACACTCTCTTCCTATTGAAGTGTGGATTCATCTGCAATAATACAAATAACTTAGCTGATTTAATGAAAGATTTCCTAGTTTTATAATACTACCATCCAATATTATTCAATAATTCATTAATATCAATTAATTATAGAAAATTTGTTTATTTGCAATATTAAAAAAAAAATTCAGTAATATATCAGTAATAATTTTTGTAATTTTAAAAGTATTTATTAAGCAATAATTTCAGTATAAAATAATAAATAAGTTGATCCCTTAATAAAAAATCTATTTTGCATAAAGATTACTCAAAAATAAATTTTTTTAATCATAAATTTTCCTTCATGTCAATTACACAATCCATTATATTCCTAATAAAGATCATTAACTTACTTATTTCGTTATTAAAAATATGTGAATATATATGACTATTCACATATTAATATTTTCATCTATGCAGTAAATCACTTACTTACATAATTTCAAGTTCCAAGCTTTAATTTGTGTTGAATTTTCACAAAATGCAAATAAAAATATATTAAATAATTTACTGTTTTTGCAAAGACATAACACATGATCATAATTTTTTTTATCTATGCTTAAATTTTATTTATGTTCATAAATTTTATTTTTCCATTCTATTTATTAATATATGCATTTGTATATACAGGAAGTTCCCAGTTTACAAGTTCCTGGATTTATGAAGTTTTTTCAAATATAAAATATAAAAATCAAAATTATGATTAATAATTGCAATAAATAAATGATAAACATTCACAAAAAGGCATTTAAAACCATGAACATAGCTAATACAATTCAGTTGTAGCAGAAAGTCCATCATTTGCTACATAATTGGAAAAATCAAAATGGTAGACCAAGAAGTAGAAGCAGCATGTGCTCTAGCTGCCATTATTTCACTGGAGAATTATGTAAGCAGCTTTCATTCTTAAGTTGTTAAGGCATTATTCACTATATAAAAACTCATTGAATAATTTGACAATGATGATGGTAAAAAATACAAAATTCCTTAATATTCATATTACATAAATAATTTCATCATCATAATTTGCTTGATTTAAAAGTTATATTTTCATTTACTTAGATAAATAAATCATTGTTTAATCATATATTATTATTAGATTCTATTATTAAAACATAATCTGAAATTATAAATGGCAATCTACTAGAAGCAGTACTGGAATAATAGACAAGGTGCATAAACATCCATCTTAATCATGATACAGTAAAGTAACAGAGAAGTAAATTATAAATGCATAAATAAATGAATTGAATATAATCTGTAAAGATAATCTTAAATTCATTTAGTTCATGTAAGAGATATTAGTGTTAAAAGAATTTGTAATGAGAAGCATATAACCAGTAAAAAATTATCAATAATATAATTAATTCAAACAGTTTAAAAAATATTAAAAATAGAACTTGCAACTTTAATAGAGAAAAATGACAATGGATGCATTATAAGATGAAAATGTTTCAAAAAATAGTGTTTTCAGAAATTAAAAGTTGGTATATTTTTTAATTAATTTTTAATAAACTTTTATATTTTTAAAGATTTGTGCATAATCACTTTCACATATTATAATATTCCCATTTATAAAACATTCTTATCTCTTGAAGTGTAAATTTTTTTTAACAATCAACCTATAAAAAAATGTTTTATTATATCTATGCTTATGATGGGGAGCAGAAAACAAGCTATACCCTTGGGAACCGTGATACCCTTAGGAAAAGCTGGTGGATCACCCGTCTGTAGGCAAATGTGACTGGTGAAACATATTATGGCCAATCACATGATATGTGGATAACTCTAGATTATGAAAGGAAATAACTCAAAACATAACTTCAGAGCATACTTCAATCCTTCTTCCCCTTTGGATCCTATGAAGGCTCACAGACAAAGCCCACAAGGAAGCCCTCAGCCTGACAAAGGAAAGAAGCACTCTAAATACCACTTCTAGAAGAAATCCATAATCATTTCAACATATAATGCCTATACTCTCCTAAAGTGTAGAAAGTTTTATGAGCTATGCAGGGGACTGAGGCCATCAGTGTAGATGCAATCTGCATACAGGAATATTGATGGAAAATCCACCAATCCACCATCCAATTTTCCATCAATATTCCTGTATGCAGATTGCATTCAATGAAGCAATCAATGAAGCCAATCCTCTAATCATAAATGAATCTGTATATACTCATCTGCAGATCAATCAGGAAACAAAAGAATTGGAATGCTGGTAAACAACAGAATCTACAAAAACATTTTATGAATTGAAAATGTTTCCAAAAGAATAATAGCTATTACAATAAACACAAACCCAAAAATAATCATCACTTGTGCATATGTACCTACAGAAGCTGCAGAGGACAAAAATAAAGAAACCTATCAAAAATTAATAAACCATACTATCAAAATACTTGCGCATAATGTATGTATGGTTGGAGGTTTTCTCAATTCCCTTACTATGTAAAATTGATAATTAATGTTAATTTTTGTACAGAAAACTCAATTTATATCATCTTGTGGTACACTAGACCCTCTAAAACCAGCAGAGGGTGCTTGCTCCAGTTTTCTCTGAGAAACTGTTACTCACCAGATATCACCACTTTTGCTCTTTGTCGACTGACTGCTACATGCACATGTCACCTCCAGTCTGCTGGATATCTTGTACCTATGAAGAGGGCATGAAACCATCTCATTTTCTTGTTATACATATATATGTATGTGTGTATGTGCACTTATTAACGTAAATATTGTGTAAATAAAGTAAACTGTATTTAACATCATCTGATTGGAAAAATCTCTAGTCTGAACTGGCATGCGTTAGGCCCAACATGGACAATTACAATCTCATCTTATGTCATCTTATGTTCATATTGGATCAGGTGCACTAACAATTGTTGCACCAGATCCAATGTATTAATCAAGTGAGCAAATTAATCTCTATATTCTATTGTCATTCTATCCAGACTTTCAATATCATATATGTATAAAGGATTTTAGGGGAATCCATGGATAGAAGCTGCTGACAAAACAATCAAGGGCATCTGGAAGAAAGTTTCTCTTTTCTTTACAAATTATTATATTGTTGGTGGTGCAATGACATGAAGTCGTCAGAAATTTTGTATTGCAGGTACAAGTGTAGATGATATGTCAACAATAATTGCTTTAAAATCAATTATAAATATTTTTCACCTAACAGCAGATTGCATTTTTTCTTATGACCATAATTTCAATGAAATCCTGCAGATAAAAAATATCCATCAAGATGGACCATATTTCATTTTTTCATAAATACGTGTTTATTTTTGTTTATAAAATATATAATTTAAATAAAATACATATATATAATGTACCATAATTAAAAATTTTTAATACATCTCATCTAATTCACACAAATAATACAAAACCCAACGATTACAGAATGATTAATAGATTATATTAGTTAGAATAACAAGTCAGTTGATTTTTGTTTACATTTTCAATCATTTCCCATGAAAATTTACTTTGTGTCATTCTTCTGCCATTACTGCTGAATTTATTATTTGTCTCCTTCTAGTCGCCATTGCTTGATAACCATGCTTTTAAACTCAAATAAATTTTCACTATTTTTTAATAATATTTTGAAATAATAATAGGAATTTGAATACATATTAATATTTTTAATAATAATATATATAAACATGGAATTTTTGGACAAGAAAATTTAAAAAACATTTTTATTCCATAATTGCCAATTTTTTTAGCCATGTTTAAAAAATTTTTTGGCCCAATCAAAAATAATTTCTTTAGATGTATGGTATTGAAATATTGTCATCAGGAAGTGGTTCTTAATGAAAATGTCTGAATTTCACACTGATTTAATTTTTTTATTTAATTTCATACAAAAAATGAAAAAACTAATTTAAGGTCATGTTACTGACAGTTTAAACCTCCAAATTTTCCTATAGCTGACATCATTATGAAAGATATATATTTTAAGAATAATTTAAAGATATATTGATGATATATATTTTAAGAAATTAAAATATATATCATCAAAATCATATTCAATAGCATAACTTGTATATTAAATATCATAAAAAATCTATTAAATAATTTGTATTCTTATTATCGATACTATGCTAATATAGTTATTTAGTTATTATTATTTTATACTAGCTGTCCTATAGTTGCCATTTAATTCTGTATCAATGTATTATAAAGATAGCTTTTAATGGCAGAACATTACTACCAAATTTCATGAAAATCTATTTATTAGTTCAAAAGTTATTAGTGTGAGAAAAAAGACAAACAGCCATGATAATAATCTTATAAGCTTCCTTATCCTTTGGAAAATAAGTTAATAATGATAACAAAAAGATATTTTCCCAATGATATAAACTCATAAAAATTTTTCTGTAAATATAAGTTTAATTTCTGTAAATTGCAATGCATTTTATTTTGTAAAGTCCAAATAGTTTTGTTATTAAAACTATTAATAGCAGAATAAATTCATACTAGCAGTAAACAATGTGTAAATGAGAATTGAATATACAGACCTCGATTTTATGGACTTCGGATTTTACGGACACCATCCCAAAAAATAAAATAAACAGGAACACTTAATTATAAAAACTTTTTGCAGACCACCAAAATCATTATTTATATAAGGCAACTCAGTTTACAAATTAACAATGAAAATATGCATGCAGTTCTTAATATATTTTTTTATTAAAAATTATAGATTACATATATTCATATACAGGCAATTCCCAACTTATAAGTGAATTCTTCTGTAAAATCTTATAAAAGTCAAAGTTTACGTATGTTGGAGCATACCCTATTCTGTATACAGTACTAAAACTGTGTCACAAAGAAATAACATTAATAGGTATATTACAGAATAAAATAAGTCACATGGTGAAGCAGTCACTTATCATCTTGGAAGATCCAGATTCAATTCCAAGTCCCATACCTTCAATTTTTCAAGATAGGCTCAGACTGGCTCATTAACTTAGACTAACCTAATAAGCCAATATATACATGATAAATGACAAAATTAGGAGAAAAATATTTGTATCTCAACTTATAGCTATATATGCTATGATCATTATATTTTTGTTTTTAGTCAAGAAATCTTTATACACATCAAATCTGATAAGTTGAGAACTGCCTGTATTTCATAATTTTGTGAAACAATATTTTGCAATTAAGAACCATATGGATTCACTAACTCATGTAAAAATTATGTTTGTAAAAATCATGCATAAATTAAATTTATCTACTAAACTGTAAATTTTCTTATGAATAGATTTTGAAAATAATAGATGAAATCTATTGGTTCCAAATATTTTTTCCATAATAAGATTATGTGAAATTAAGAGCCATGACTATTAATTATAAAATCACATATTTACTGATTTAATTAACTATTGACTGTTAATCAAATTGTTGTTTATTCACTACAATATTAATTATATTTGTATATCATGTGCATACATTAATGTTATTTATACAGTACTGTATTATTGTTTTGGTAACTTTTTAATTTGGAAATACAGAAGATCTCTGAAGCTATGTATCTTTTGGACTGCATAAATCTTTTTTGTGTTGAATTTTATAAATCAACAACAAAAAATTCATTAAACAATTAAACTTTTTTTTACAAAAATATCACCTATAGCCTTAAATTAATCTATGCTTATTCTATATACTCAAGCTTCATTTAGCCATTCCATTTACTAATTTTACCCATTTGTATATATCAAATTTAAGCATTGTCAAACTTATAAGGTTGATTTATGCAGAAATTTCTGGGAAAAATTAATTGCATAACTCAGAGACCTTCTGTGCCAAAATATCATTATTGGATCCCATTTAATCTGTTGGATCACCTATTAATTTGTTCAAAACAGATTCTATATTATTACATAATAATTCTGATAAAATTAAAAATATTATATTCTATATGTGCAGACCCACCATGATCAAATTATAGCTCTTTGGTATCTTGAATGTGACTATACAAAAAATAGTGTTATAACTAATATGAAGTTATGTACTCTTTTAAATATAAAATAAATCCATAATTATATAAAATTGCAATAAGTTGATGACATCATCTGCAATTTTTTTTATCACTGATGACACAAAGTCTATCATGGAATCTATGCAGCTTACTATTTCTGTCTGCATCAGTTAAGCCAGCCATTCTCAACCTGTGGTCTGTGGGCCACATGTTGCCCGGCAAGCTTTTACGTGCGGCCTGGAATGCACAGTCATGAATTTAATGAAAGCACGGAATTCTTCTATCGCATGCAAAAAAATAAAAATTCTGATATTAAATTTTTTTTAAATCTGGAAAAATTAGATTTTTCTATTGTTTCCTGAGGCACTCATAAAATTTTTTTCCACATGATACAAACTGGTTGTTGACTGCTGATATAACATGTTGCGGCTCGCTTAATGTAGCAAACAAATGCATGTAGCCTGGGGAAAAAAAGTTGAGAACCACTGAGTTAAGCGATTTCATCTACTCTCTATTTTGTAAGAAAACACTGAATTTATTTAATTTTATAGTTTATCTACAATCTCATTTCCTATTTTTAATTGACATCTACATCTCTAATGGAATTTTAGAAACTTGTTTTGGAATCAAAGTATCCCAACTTATGTAAAACTGCTTATGACTTATTTCAATTTTTAATACAACTATTTCTGTAAATCTCTATACTCATCTATGAAATTTATCAAATCAAAGCACGATGCACAATTCACAAATCAACATCTTACAGAACTGCTGCCCTAATAAATTATAAGCCTGATAAATCAGATGAAAACTGACAAATTCAATAATTTAATTCAATAACTATTTAATTTAAAAATAATATATTTTTAAATTGTAAATTTATTGTAAAAAAAATATGCATCTATACAAAATAAATATATGTGAAATAAATTAATCAAACTAACAAGCCAAACTTCCCCTGGGGATAAAGTTTTAAGTTATATTTTAGAATAATTATTATTTTCGAATTAAAGCTATGGTGCCACCATCTAATTGAGTTAATAATTAGATATTTTTTATAATTTCGTACTAAGATGCCATCTAGTATTTAATGATTAAACTATAATTTACAAATTTATTTTCCCGAAATAAAATTTTCGCCACCGCACCGGAATCAAACCGGGATCTTTGGGTTAACGCCCCAATGCCTTAACCAGCTAGACTATGGCGACATATGGCGGAAATTCCATTTTGAGAAGCTTAAGTATTCATCGCTATGGACTAGGCCGTAACTAACCTAACCTAAACCAAATGACATTTGGTTTAGGTTAGGTTAGTTTCAATTAAATCACTATATCACATTTGATAAGCAAATGCTTTAGCATGTGGTTATTAAGTTAATTATAAACTTTGTTCAACCCTAATACAGACAACTTAAAAAAAAAAGAATGATATAATTACTGTAATACAATATATAAGTACTATTTATATCATATTATGATAATTCTAAGTGATAAAGCATGTCACAAAAGTTAAGTATTTGATAGTAACATTAACTATCATTATAGTAATTTCATAACAATCATTGCAATATTATTATATACTAATCTAAATAATAATAATGATTTTTTAAATGTTTTTTAATGTCAAAATTTTATTGCTTAATGCTAAATTTACTTAAATAGGGAAATTCTTATTATTATATAATAATTATTGAAATGTACCTTAGCATTTAGCAAATACAGTAAAATTTTGAGAAATTTTTATATTTTCCAATATTTAATCTTCATTATTTTATAAAACAGAATTATATGATTTATTTTTGCTAATTCACTTTCCAAAATGAAATAAGACTTATTTATAAGAACACCATATTCAAAGTAAAAATATATTCTGTCTCAAAAAATTGACAGAAGTTTGCTATAAGCATAGATGCTACAGCAAACGTGTTAATTTTTGAGACAGAATCTTCATGAACTACTTAACATAATAAAACTGCAGAATCAGTCAGATATATCCATATTTACTAATACTGATCCTTATGTTGGCCCTAGATTTGTCCTTCCCATCTGCTCTCAAAATGCCCTGTGTGTCCGTTGGTCAGAAAGTTTTTATTATTTGTATATCTAATTGAAAGGCATTTATAAACTGAATTTCACAGTTTTCTCACTATTTTTTAGAGGTGCATCATTTTTTTGCAACAGAGTGTATAAAGCTCAAATATTTTATTATATACTCAAAAATACATGTAAAATATTTACAGATATTTCTTAGAAAAAATCCTTTTGAATTATTATATCATTTTTACTGAGTGACAAATATAATTTTTTTTTAATTTCGAATGTTGCTAGCTAATAATGGGATCACATGGATAGTTTTAATTAATATTTATAAATATTTGATAAAAATTTGTTTTGGAGGATTTAGTCTATTTTCATATCAAATATTTGCTTTAATTTACAAATTAAAAATGCAATAATAAATAATTACTATGTAAATAATAATTATTACAGTAGAAGCTGCTTATTGTAATCGAGGATATTGTTATCAAACGTTTAATGTTATCAAAATTTACAATCCCAAATCATCCTATTAAAATGCATTATGAAAACTCCGTTTATACTAATCAGAATTTTGGTTATTGTCATCAAAATCGATACACCGCTATAAAATACTGTATTCAAAACTAAAAAAATATCGCAGATAATACTAAAATATTGGTTAAATCTATTAAAATAAACAATATTATTTGTTAATTGTTCATTTATTATTTCGTTTCACCGAAATTTAGGCAAAAAATGAGAAAATACAAAGATAAAACACTTGTTCTCCATTTAAAACAATGCGGATTTGACTTAAGTGGAAAAATCTGATTTGTGTATGTTTTTTTAATTAATAAATATTAGATCGATGTAAGTTTTTGATTTAATAAGTTCAAACAGACAAATATGACTCCTTTTCAAAATGGGGTGCTTTTAGGTGGTTTCACTGCATGTCTCGCCTTTACGAATGGTGTGGCATTACTGTTGCCAGATCTGGTGATTTTTAATGTTTTTTTTATGACAAAATATATAATTTAAAATTGCTGATATAGTGATTAGTTGACTTTATAATTGCGTTTATTGAATAAATAAAAAATTATCTTTGATATAATAATTTTTTTACTATTGCTCCAGTACTTCGTGATTTTCTGTAAACTGGAATTGGCAACATTAACTATAAGTGTAAATCATTTCATTTCATTTTTGGTTTAATTGATTACATAAAATAAAGTTCAACAAGTGTTCTTTGGTCTGTTATAGAGCTATTATTATTAGCATTCTTTTAATATAATTTTCATTTTACATAGCCCTGCATCTATCATTTTCCCATATCCATAGTTTTTTCAGGAGTTCTGACGAAAATATTGAATTGAGATTACACTATATATAACAGTATAAGTACAGTATATACTGTATAATAATAATAAAAAAATTCGAAAACTACTTTTTTGACATGCACTGCTTAATGTTATCAGTCCGGTTATTGTTATCAAAATAGATCAGTCCCAAAGAGATTATAATAAGCAGTTTCTACTGTATTTATATTTTTGCATCTATCTCAACTTATAAGCCATTTATTACCTATTTTCCTCTCCTGATATCAATATAAATTAATATTTGATCTTGAAAAATGTCAAATATTGAAATGAAAGTCAAGCAAAGTATCACTACAGTATTGTCAATAGTAATAAAACATCAAACATTTTACAAAAAAATCATTCAGATATTTTTAGAACTTTTTTCAATATAAGATGTGAAAATCATAAAATTCTGAATTTTAAACAAAAATGAAAAAGTGTATATTATTATACAATATAATAATATAAATTTATATCAAACAAATATAATTTTAATGGAAACTCTTATAAATGAGTTTTAGAAGTTATCAATTAAATACATAAAATGCTAATAATCATTGATTTCTCTTCCCTCCATTAATTTGCACATTATCTGAATTATTATGAAAAATATGCAACAAAAATTCACCTAATAATAGCAGATGCTATTGCTATATTACAGTAAAAACTTCAAAAGCAATAAAATTAACCTGGTAGAGATAAGTTAATGCAAATAAATTATAGTAACAATTTACTATATAATTCTTTTCTTGAAATATGCACTGAGATAAACACAACATAAATGTGATGTCATGGCATACATGGCATCAAAGTGTTAACACTTTGATGCCATAGTAATAATATCTTATATAAAAAATGCTCTAGGATGTTTGAATGTTGAGATGCCTTGTAAATGATCAAAGTGAATACAATATAGCCAACTTTTTACATAAAATATTGCATGTATGTATAACAGCTAACTAGAATAATTTTTTCATTTTTAAATAACATATAGCTTATTCTAGTTAACAGTTAAAGTTTAAGCCTTATGAAGAAAAAAGGAATTCTTTAAAATGAATAATTGATTGCACAAGTTTGTTTTGATAGTCTCATTGTAAAACTCTTACCCATAATTATCATCAATTAAGAATTTACTTAGTCTTATAACAAAAATAATATATTTAAAACCATGAATACTCCATGAATATTTAAATATATTTTCTTGCTTGCAAGATTTTTTAATTTTTAACTTAATAAATCATTTTATATAATGATATATAAAAATAATTAAAAAAAGTAAAATTACATTATAATTTTATTTAAAATTTAATTTCAAATAAAATTAAAAAAAAACTAATAAAATTCAAAAAGTTACATTTTAATTTTTTCAGTTAAAATAATTTTATATTTAGAAGTAAAATTACTGATTAAAATTCACACATTATTTAAAAAAATGGATAGATACAAGTTTGGTCATAATTACCACATTTTTAGAAAAAACTATATAAAACTTACTTTTTCACAACTTGCACCACATCTTCATCATTAAGTACGTGATCTTTTCCTACTTTTTGTGGATTATGTTTTACTGATGATCCCCAAACTAAAGCACTAAAGTAAAATATTAGTATATATTCATCGCAGTTTATATATATATATTTAAAAGAAAATATTTTAATTTGATAAAACAAAATATCAAAACAAGCAAAAAATCTTAATTTTAAAATTATGCATTGACTGTTATTTTAAAGTTTTTAACTTATTAACCCAATCCATGCCATAAAAACAGATTAAATATTTGCTACCATGTGCTATAACTGTATTAAAGTAGGTCAGTTAAGATAAGCCACAATATCACTCATTGGATATGCTTTATCTGGCAGCAGATATTTTTAGAGCCTCTACAAACTGGTCAACACCAATTATAGGGTCAATGAAAAGATTGAAGAACAGAGTTCAATGGGCTGGGCCCAGACCTCTTTGAAAAACTGAAGGTAAGCAAATGTTTTACCATGCAGCTATCGCCTGACAGATCTGTATTAAAATTAAACGTTATTTATATATATAAAATCGCATTTACAAAAAATTTAGTAAAATAGTTTAACAATAAATCTTTTTTTAACAAGACAATAGTATATTTGGGTATATTTATTAGGTAGAAGAAATAGATTGTCATTTAATTATAGAAATTAATGTCTTTTTATACTTGAATCATTCACTTTAATAATGAGAATAATGATTTCATTGATAAAAAATCTTACTCACATTTCATAGCTATATATATTCAGTTTTTTCCAAATTATGAGTTCTGAGATCAATCACAACTTATAAATTTTATCTACCAAGTTTATAACAACTTTTATTTAGTTATAGCATTGATTTGTTCAAAACAAAACTTGTATTGTGTTCTATAAATTTTTAATTTCTGATGAGAAAATTATTAAATTTTTTCCATATCAGCCTATAATATGCTGAATCATCAATTCAATTTATAGAATATCTGTTAATAACTGTTTTATTGCTAATTTAATTATAATTACCAATTATTTTTATTATAATTTAAGTATCCGTGATATCATATTCTCACATTGACAATATATATGTATGACTTAATATTACAACAAAAATATGAATAATTGATAAAGTAACAACTAATAAAGAAAGTAAGTAGATTAGTTTTCAAATCATCATTTCTTTTTATTTATTAAGATATTTTGAAATATTGCTACATATTTATTTTTTTTAATATTTGAATTTAATAAAATGAATAATAAAAGTTCTTCTAACTTTTTAATTAATTATTTAAATATAATACTCACTATTTGAATTCTTTCATTATAGATCGATGTAATTTGTTACAAAAGTCTTCAACAGTTCTTTTATCCTGATTTAAAATTACTGGAGCTTCATAATCTGGTAGCTGACCCTTTGGTTTTGTATATCTAAAAAGAGTTCAAGCAATTTATTAATTAAAAATTTAAAACAGTTTAAATAATAATCAATGATTTATATTAATTTTATTAATGTAACTTGAAAGTTAATCCATTCAATACAGCAATTGATTCTTAAACAAATGATAAATGCCAATCAATCAATGATTAATAATAGTGCAATACTTTTCATTTTATATGAAACTGTTCAATTCTCTGATCATTGATAACACACTGAGCATGTCTGTCTCCAGCATACTGTTAACTATTAGTTCTGATCATTACTTAAAAATTCGTGAAATACTCTCATTGCTAAATGATAGAAAAAACTTAAACAATAGATGAATGAACAGATGTTTACTTAAAAATAATTATAACAACAGCTACAAAAAATCAAATATTAATGTTTCAAATAAATTAAAACTTACATTAGATAAAAATGCAATTATTAATATATAATAAACATGCTAAAACATATTAAAAGTTAATGTATCTATTAGGATAAAATTTTCAGCATTTACATTTTAAAGAAACATCAACAACATTAAATAAAGAATAAGATTTTCAAGTTTATGTTAACTTATCCTGGCCATTACTGGAAATAAATGCATGACTTTAAATAGTTTATTATTATTATTAATTAAACAATTCATTCCATTCATTTAGTTTAATAATCAATTCATTCTATATTTTATTTTAATAATACTTACATTCTTATTAATTTCAAATATTCCCAAGATTTTTCTAATAGATCATCAAAATTCCATTTATGATGTGCAGAAATAGGTACACAATGAGGAATTCTATATATAATATCTAATTCCTAAGAATATAATTAATTATATTTTGAGAATAATAATTAAAAGTATCTCTCAGGATGTAAAAACTTTTGCACTTGAAATTGTTTAAACTCACTTCAATAGATATTTGATCTATCTTATTTAAACAATAAATACATGG
Source organism: Olivierus martensii (assembly GCA_000484575.1). Taxonomy (NCBI): domain Eukaryota; kingdom Metazoa; phylum Arthropoda; class Arachnida; order Scorpiones; family Buthidae; genus Olivierus; species Olivierus martensii. The sequence goes on from AYEL01069295.1 coordinate 18,311, forward strand.
GATATAAATACGATTTCCTTCTATCACGTCAATTAAATCATCAGAAGTAGCATCGCATTTCAAAACAACATCAGCATTATGTATTCTGTATTCTGACAGAATTGTTTTTACTGTATCTATATCAAGTTCTGATTGTGTAACCTAAAAGATGCATTAAAATAAGTTATAAAATATAATGCATTTAAGAACAATACAACATATCAATAATATTTTTCTTACCAATGTTTGTAAATTAATTCCACCTTTATCTTTCTTTCTTACTGCAATTGCAGGAGGCTGTTTGTTTAATCTAATTCCAAATCCTTCCAATTCTTTTTCAATAATTTTTTTATGCTGAAGAGGTTTTAATACATCCAATACAATAAATATAAGACTGCAAGTTCTAGCAACTAAATAAAATAATTAAAAATTTTATTAGAAAAATATCTGAATGCAATTTTTACAAAATAAGAATATATGAATATTACACACAATATATAAACTGAAACTGATTTATAAATAAACCTTAATACATACATATATATGAATATTCATATTTTTATAATTACTTTTTAAATTATAATTTAATTTCACTTCTTTAAAGTTGAAAAACACAACTAGGTACCTCTTATTTATTTTTGCACGGTAGGCTTTTGTGGCATTTAGAATTACATAAAATGTTATTCTTTTTTGCACAGACGTAATTTAGATACACAATGCTTCGTGCATTTAAACCGGATTCAGCTCTATGTACTTCCATTGGCGCAGATTACAGCCTTCCTCAATGAGATTTGTTTATCCTGGCTGATATTCTCTAAAGAAAGAAATATCTGCTGGAAAATATCGAACTCTGAGAGGTAATACATGAGAAATAAACACTTTTTACTGTTTGCTAGGAAAAACTAGAAATTCCGGACTTTGAATAAGAAATGTTCGGCATTTCGTATTTGGTCTAGGAAATACTAGAATCTCCGACCAGCGTTAGGACCTTCTCGTTTTGACTAGGAAATTCTGGTATTTCCTGAATTCGGGTTTATTAATAAAATTATTTTCACCTGTATAAAGTTTTATGATAACCTTATCAATAAATTAGTTCGCGTTAGGCTTTTTTTACGTCGATATTCTTATAAATAAACGTTGACACTCAGTGTTAGAGTTTACATAGCATTTGAAATAAATTATATCGATAAATTAAAAGAGGAGCCCCCATCGACATTTGTGCGGGGACCTCTCAGTTTTCAGCTACGTCACTGCTTTAATTAGGGCACTAAATAGAGAGGATACTCGTGCTGCGCCATATTTGATCCAAGACGCCTTATATTGGTTTAGTATATACCATATTTTTAAACTTCTAGACTAATTTAATTACTATAAAGGTTCAGCATCAACACAATTAAAATAGATGATTTATATACAGTTATTAATCTTTCGAAAAATCATATAATTATTTTAGGAATAGTTTTTCAATATAGCTGATAATTTCATAATTTCATATTATCCAAGATTTTCTATTTAAAGATTTATTTTTATTTATATCAAAATTTGAGTGTAAGGCTATTTTGCAATTATGAAATGCCAAATACTTAATACGAATACTTAGAGATTAATTCATACTTAACGGTATGAGTTTTTATAATAGCATAAAGTTCAACACAAATATTTTCGTGGAGCAAACAAGATTTTAAACTTATTCTTACTGGAAGATTAAGATTTAATTAATATTGAATTAATTATTTATTATATCTATAGTCTTTTATATCAGTTTCACGTGAATAATTTTAGTTTGTTAAAACAGAAAATTAAGTTTACATAGGATTATACAAAAATTGATAATCATTCGAATCATGCAGATTCACAGAAGACTGCAAAATAATTCATTATTATTTTTATTAGAATATATAAATTAAGTCTGCAATTTTTTACACGTCAATGAATAAATAATGGAAATAAATGAGATTATTTTATTTTTTATTACTATAAAGCAGTGGTTCTCAACCTTTTTTCTGTTGAGGAACACATTTTAATATTTTACTGGCGGCACACCTAAATATTTTAAATAATTTAGATTTAACAACGAATTTTTATTAACAGATTATTATATTTATTCTTATTACTTACATTCAGATGACATACATATTCGTACACGGAATCATCAAATGGCAGCCCTTATTAAGTTATAACGCCACATGCGGATTTTGTCTTTTTAGAGAAACTATAATTTTTATTCCTTAATTTTTAAATTATGAATAACGACAAAAAATTTTGACTGTCGCAGAAATTCGACGGTTAGATTTTTCTAACGATACCCTATTTAGAGGATTAGCCTTTTTCTAGTGATATCCTATTTATAGGAATCGGTACAGTGGTTCGACTGCAAAAGGGAATTCAACCAACCACGTTTCACTATTAATTATATATGATTCATGCAATTACATAAATACATACATACAATTCATTCTTAATTTTTCGCGGCATACCGTCAAAGATTTGACGGCACAGCGGTTGAAAATCACTGCTATAAAGGTTCAATACCAGGACATTTAAACTCTTATTTTTCGTTTTATAGATTAAATAAAAAAATGACTCATTTATATATTTTCACTATAACACATCAGATATACAGTACTTTGTATAAATTGAAAATTAATATACGGTACTGTAATTGCTACAATTATGATGTGCATTGCATAAAAAATACGCTATCCAATTTGTCAAAAATTCGGATTAAACTCATTAAATAAATCCCACGAACAGTATATTTTGTAATGTTTACTCTTTTGTGTCGAATAAGCTCATAATTATTAAAATTAGCATTGGTATTTTTGATCATCTTGCTTTAATAACTAGATTATTCAATATTTTTTGTTTATTTACAATAAGCATTTTTAAAAACATATCAAATAATTAATCTATAGATAAAATTTAATAATTTAATCGACAGATGGCGCGATAAGGCAAAATTGTTTAGCCTAGAAAGTTTTTTTTTTCTGTGGTCAAATCAAATCTGTGGGTCAAAGTTAAATAACTACGTTTAATTAGTATTTTGTAAAATGCATAATTTATTTTTCACTGTTTAAAAAATATTACATTATGATTGATTATAGACTCAATAGATAATGCAATAAATAAAGATTTCAGGTATGTCGATAAATAAAATATATTACACTATAGAATGTAAATACTAAATTAAATCGAATTATTGAATGTAAAATATTAAATTAAAACAGTTAATGATAATTCAGATATATTCATATAAAGATGGCGGTGGAATTTGATTATTTCTTGATTACATGATGTATTAATAAACATTTCGAAATACTATACTGTACTGTATATACAAGATAATACTTACTGGTTAGAAGTATTTTGCTGAACTAATACTTAGAAGTATTATCTCATCAAAATAAATATTTAAAAATGCACTATTAATCAAAAATCAAACCTTACATTTTTCGGAAATCATTCGAAATCCGAATTTAAATGAATTAACCTTGCAGTCAAAGCTTACTTTACTAGAATTCCATAATTCATAATGTCATTCATCCATGGGAAAACCACAATATCGCAATAATGGGAGAGACAATACAACTGCCCCTCGATATTTCAATTTTAATATACAGTATTGTAATCAAGCGGATTTATACATAAATCATACAAGCCACAACTTAGGATCTCATCTTGCAAGGGGACTTACGCTTAGGGTTGCCAACTCCGTAAAACTTTAACAAAGGACACCTCTGCCCAAAATCTATAATTTTCATTTTAAAGATAATACATTTAGGTACAAATAAAAAAACAGTATATTTTAATATTAATCTTTTCGCTTTTATTTTTAGAAAATACAAAGTATTTGACAAAATAAACAAATTTAACATTATGCAAACAAAACAATTCTATTTAATAAACAGTTCAGTTCAAATATGTAAATAAGAGAAATGTGTTAAAAGAAATTTCTAGATGAGATCATTCAATGATCATAGTAACTAAATTGAATTTTATACTCACAGCTGACAACAGCTGGGGGTATAAAATTGAATATAGTTGCTATGGTCAAACATTGAAATTACACAAAATTAAGCAGAAATTTTAAAAACTTAAATTATTCACTGTAATTTTAAGGCATGAAACAGATATTTAAATCTACAATATTTTATTTGCACATTAGAACGATTTTTTATATGCATATTATATTTAATTTATTGCAGATAAATAAAACAAAGGGTATTTGCTTGTTTAGAAAAGGACAAGGAACCACAAATAAAGTACTGTTCTTTGAAGTAAAGGACGGTTGGCAATCCTACTCATGCTTTATTAAAAAAAAAGATTTCAAATACATTTAACAGACCTAATTTAGGGATCACAATGCACGTAAATCCAATCCTAATTGTAATTCAGGTATAAAATATGGTTAATTTTATTTCAATATACAATATAAGTATACATTACTCTCGTCTGAAGTATTTCTACGAGTGATCATAAATTCATACAATTAAAATCATTACAACATTCGTGAAATAAGCATTATTAAAAATAATATGCATTGTACAGTATATGATTATTTCGAATTTTCGTTTTAAAGTTAGAAAATTTTACTAATTTCGTAATAAATGATAGATCAAAGTAATATTAAGTTATACGAGATATTTTATTAATATTTTATTAAATTAATGTAACAAATTTCAAAATTTTTCTTACTTTTGCGATTGTATTTGTCCAGGTTTACTATTTATTATTTCAGGAATAGCTTCACAAAGTGTATCATACAAACTTAGAGTCTTAAATTTTTCGGCAGCTATAATAGCTTTACATTGTACCTAATAAACATATACAATATATCAAAAAAGTTTATTCAAAACAAATAATAAATATTTAACTTATTATTCAATAGATAAGAATTATGTACTTACTTTATTAAGAGAATATTCTAATTCTGTTGCTCTTAATGCAGGATTGAGACTCACCTAAAATGATTATTTTTAATATTAAGAAGCAATTTTTTTTAACTTATAAGACTTACGATCAAAAGAACAAATTTGGAAATCCTATTGAATTATTAATTCAAATTAATTACAATTTTCAAGCCCATGCTTTTTTAGAATTAAGATAAGTTTTTTAATTGTGAAATATGTTTAAAGATTATATCATTTCTTTGAAGGACTAATTTCATTTTCATTCCTTCTTCAAAATGTTTTCTCAGATTATTTAATTATTATTAATCATTCTCTTTTTTGTAGAAAAGATTTATTAAAGTTGGGATCAGAATAAAAATTTAACAACAGAATTTTGAAATTTATTATTTATATACTTAACATTCTGAAAAGCTACATGATATCCTTTATATATATGAAAAATCTTTGGATAAAGAAAAATATAAGGTCAGTAATTTATGTTGCTTAGATACAAGTACATTTAAAATCAACATACATTATCGAACACACGAACTTACGAAGGTTCGAAAAGACGATATAGTATCAAGCTTGAAGAATAAGCTTTACGAAGAATTGTAGATAGATTGAAATAATACAAAAATCTTCAAATCAAAAGAACTACTAAAAACAGATCTCAAAAATTCTTGAAAAGCAAACAAAACAAAGATAAGCCAGTTAATGTTCATGATTAAGAATCATTGTCTGATGCATGGCAGTGGCTCATTATACAGTAACTAAACAGAAGTCAAATATAAGAAATTATCTTTCCATAATTAAAAGAAAAAAAAAGTATAATTTTTTAATACTATTTTAAAAATGTGAACTGTTGAAAGTGACTTTAGTTATTTATCCCAATTATATTTAACTTACATTGGTAAGTATACTTGCCATAAATAACTAAAGAATAAACTGAATTGTAAAGCTCTAATAAATTTGTCGTATTAACGTTTTGTACTTGAAGATGGGCAAAATGCTTAAAAGATCTGGTATCTTTAAATAGAATTTTGATTTTTGTCTATTGTATTTTAATATTTCACAAATCGAATCAGAAAATATTAATTATGATATTGTGATTATAAATAATATTGTGATCATAGGGATCTATTTTAATTATACATAACTGAGTATTACAACAATAATACATCCTTATGTATTATTGGTATTATAATACTCAACTATGAAATCTTTTTGTAATAAATACATTTAATAATACCGTATTATTTCAAAATTTAAGCCGCAGTAGGATTTTAAAATTGGAAAAATAAAAATGATTTTATAATAGATATTGAAAAATAAGAAACATTTTTATTTACTTAAATAGGTATTAATATACATAATAAGCTACCTAATTTATTGAGAATCTTCTTCAGATATATTATCATTTTCGTTTTTTAAAAATAGCGCCAGGGCTCTTCTCCCAAACATGTTCTAATCAATCTTTCATCAATTCTCTTGTCATCCATGAAATTTTTTTGTGCTAGAATTATAACACCCTAAGAAAAATTTTCTTTGGGTACATTTTTTTGTTTAAAATAATAAAAATTAGCAATTTGTTTCCATCAGCGGTTACAAACAGCATTATAGTAATTCGCGATTTTTCTTATTATTAAAATATGGCCAGAATCAACGCGATTCTACACAGCTACTATCAAACAGCAACTGGATTCAATCAGAAAAGTACGAATGGGGGACAACCGTATAAACTATTATAAACAGTCGTAATATTATACGTATGCGTAGAGTATTAAACAAAAGCCGATAGTTGGGGAGTGGGAGATCGGGAGAAATAAGTTGTTAAAATCTTCGCTTTGAATTTAAGCGACACCCAAATTTTAAGTCTTAAAAATTTGAATAAAAAGTGCGTCTTAAATTCGAAGTAATACGGTAAATAAATAAATAAAAGACAACTTGATTGTTCTTAGTAAATCTTATTTTCTTTGAAAGAGTAAACTAAAGAGTAAAGATAAGAATGAAATGTTTTGATTTATCACTGAACTTTTTTATTTTTTTAACTTAAGGAAATCGGGCGATAAAGTTTTCTTTATCACTCAACTTCCAGACTTCCTCATTTCAAAATATATATTCAGCTTCGTTCAAACACACTCTATTTACGTATTCTCGTAGATACGAATTTGAAGAATAAATTCCATCTCTCAAAGATATGCGAAAATATCATTGATATTCTATTTGGAAAAAGATCGAAAATTATAATCTACGAAATTGAATTACAAAATCAGATATATTCTCAAGATAATCATAAAATTTGAAAATTTATTGTTTTCTTCACAAAATCATAAAACGGAAGATGAATTGAGCCATGATCCGTAAGGACGAAGCCTGAAAGCTTCCTTAGATCACAATCATCAAAATTCGAAGAAAGCGTTAAAATAAACAACGAATAATGATTAAAATGATTTGATATTGCTGTTTCATTCATTTATAGTATCGATATAACATCTTTAGTATCATCAAGTTATGCATATGTTAATATATTCACGTATATTTCCGTCGATTTTTTTATCTCTTTGCCTTGCTCTTTGTTATCAGTTCATTATATTTTCTGTATATTCACGCATATTTCCGTCGATTTTTTTATCTCTTTGCCTTGCTCTTTGTTATCAGTTCATTATATTTTAGCGTGAGGTGCACAGTAATATATTAATTAGAAAGCGGAGTCTATGAGAGTTCTCCCACACAGAATAATCTATGACGTATTTACGACGTGTGACCTCAAGTGGGATAGATAAGTGAGACTTGGATAAGTGCGGAGCTTTTCTGAAATGCTCTATACTGAAATCCATGTTTAAACAGTTCTCGTTTTTTCCCCTTCTCAATTTACACTATCATTTCTAGGAACTGCTTACAAGGTGTTAAGATTATAATAATAATTACTTATTATTATGATCTTTTAATTTTAATTAAAAACCTTATAATAAACCTGTATTTTATTTTAACGATTTAAACACTTAAAGAAGAATCTTAAAAAAATATTTAAATTAAAGGCTTACAGAATTGCTGTAATTATAATTGCCATCATGATTTATATATTTGTCAGTTAATATATTATCGACACCCTTTGTTATCGCTTAAAGTACTTTCAGTTTTTCGTTAATAATAAACGATAATCTCTTTCCTGGGAAAATTATTCATTATCAACAGCTTTTTTCAATGTTAAGCATTAATTTTTAACAATTGTTAATTTTAATAAACAGTTATTGAAAATTTTCAATACTAACTGTTTATCAATAGCAAACTGTAATATAAAGGAATAACTTTGGAAATATATATATTTAAATTTCTCTGGGTAATGTTAAACATATTTAAAAATAAGACATTACTTTTTAATTTAATTATTTGGAATATGGATTATTAACTCTCTGACTTTGCTTCTACTGTAATATCATAGCAAAATGTTGAAAATGTTAAATACTAAATGACATTTAATTCCTTTCATTATTAATGTGTCGTTAATTAAATTGATAATGAGAAAAGTTAAAAATTATATAGCAATAGTAATTAATATTTTCAAATTTTATATAACTATAAAAATTATATTTTTCGAGATGAAGGCGATAGCGAAGCGTCAATAGCATATAGCCCCAGCAACTGCAATCATAATTAATTATATCTTACTTACGATTGATAATTTTAAAGTTTATTATTCATTAATAAAGCAATAAATAAATAATTAATAAATTATTAATTCAGTAAAAATAATTAGGAATAATCTATAAACTGTCACGCTATTTTGATCATTTTTTGACCCCTTCCCTCCCTTTTGTAACAAATTTAAAGATCCTTTCTTCTATTTTAAAATTTTTCTATCCAATTTTATATAAAAATATAACTAAAAAAATAAAATCGTAGAAAATAGGAATTATTTTGCGGTATATTCAATATACTATAAAATAATATAATTTATAAATAATTAATATATATTATAATTTATATTTTTA
>AYEL01069296.1:0-17357 GCA_000484575.1 Olivierus martensii
AGAAATATTTATAAATATTTAATAGGGAATTATAAATATTAGAAATATTACTAAAATTAAGCCAGCTTTGCTAGTTGCAAATTGTGTAACAATCCATTCGTAGCGATTAGTGGACCACAAAGCGATTCTGTCGTTCTTTTGTAAACCTAAACCAATCAAACCAATTGCTAATTGATCAACCTGTAAATAATCGAAACAAGTATTTTTAGAAAATTTTATATTCAAATATTTATAATTGAATATAAGCTTTTAATAATTAAAATTATTCATTAAATAATTATTTATCATTAATTTGTCAGCTGGATAATAATAGTGGAAGCATGCTGTGCTTCTATCCTGGAGATCCGATTCAATTCTTGGATCCTATACCTTCCGTTTTTTCAGGGAGGTTTAAGCCCAACTTGTTAAACTCCATTTTCTTCTTTGCAGATCCACTAGGGCTGTGAGTGGCTAGTGATGAGTATTGAAATGCCTCCCCGCTTAATATATACTAGTTAGAAAGCAGTATTAAGCCACATATGGGGAAAGTCATTAATTTTAGACGTATTTACTTATAAGCTTAAGAGGCATTCTTGTTGGTCATTACTTATAAGCGTAAGAGGCATTCTTGTTGCACGTAATGTGTTCAGAAGCCAGAAGCTTCGGCTTTTTTACACCCCTGTGTGGCTTTATGCTGCTTTCTATTCTGCGGATACTAAGTTGTGGAATATTCCAGTGCCCAACACAGATTGATGGAATCAGCTGTCAGATGGAAAATGAGGTTCAACGAAGGCCTGAGTCCCACCTGAAAAACTTTAGAAGTTAGGATTTGGGAATTGTCTTGAGCTGAGCTCAATCAGCGAATTGAACTGGTCAATAATTTTCTTCAGGATAAAATAATATTTATAAACTTATATTCATATATTAAAAAGGAAAATTACTCAATAAAATTGAATTAATATGTAAAATAAATTTTAAATACTTTTATTTTCTTTTTAAATTTAAATATAGAACTATAGTGCTAACTTTTTAAGTCGGCTAGACGGTCACATAGAAATTTATTATGCTTCCAAATAGAAATCTGGATTGATTCCACTTCTCATATCTCCATATTTTTCCGGAGGCCGGAATTAGACATCAACCGGATGGCCGCGTAGTAAAGTTTTGGCTTTCCACCCTGGAGGATCCGGGTTTAAATCCGGTCCCACACCTCCAATTTTTTAAAAAGAATCCGGGCCCCATCCGCTGATCCCATCATGGATGTTGGACAGCCTGTGATGGGCTCTATAAATTGCTGCCGCCAGATTCAATATATCGCTAGTGTAATATGGCGGGTTTAACTTATCTAACCTAACCAGAATTAGTAGTTGAATCTCATATTTTAACCTATTTGCTGATCAAATACTGTTTTAAGTGTTTCTTGTAAGCCTATGGCCTACTGAAGGAGATATCGATATACAGTATATATCAGTGTCTAAAGGGCACAGGTTAAATTCTCAAAAACTGTCCCTTGGAAAATTTATTCATGCGTTCGAACCGGACGTGTCGATTTCCATTTAAGTTGACGTCTCAGTAGCTCCATAGAGCAGCGAAGGGATCAGTTTTGGCGCTGATTCCTTTGCAAGAATGGGTAGCCTGTGGAAGGACTTGTTTCGCCACACCACTTAATACTCTAACTGAGTGGCAAGTGACAATATCTATTGAATAATGTATACAGTATATCGGTGTGGCATATCCCTTTATATATTTTTTATCAGTATAATGAGGAACATATACTAATTTTAAAAAATATCAATTTTTAAAATATGAGTTTAATATCCTTTTAAATTTAAATGTTCTTTAAAAATCTTTTATTAAGTAATCTATTCTGAACTCTAAAGAATTTAAATTGGCCAGTTTGCCGCACAGGAGCGTAGTTTTCCATCTAAAGCATACAAAATCGAATTTTTATTCTTACTTCTGAATTTTTCAGAGAGGACTGAGATTGGCCTTTTGATCCTTATCGTTTAATTGCATCTGTCGATCTCATTACGAATATTTTATTCCTACTTTTTATCTTTTTTTGCATATTTTACGCCCCCTTTCCAATCAGGGAGATTATTAGGCTTTTTGCATATTTTACGCCCCCTTTCCAATCAGGAAGATTACTAAGGGATGGGGCCAGTTCCAACCATGGGCTGCATCCACACCCGTGGAGGGGGTGGGCCAGTTCCAACCACGTGCTGCACCCACACCTGTGGAGGGGAGCCGGATGGTGAAGGACGGGGATCACGGGCCGGGCCTAGTATCCCGATAAAATCCAGGACCAGACCCGGGACGCGAACCCGGGTCCTATTCATGGCCTGCCAACGGCGTTATCACTCAGCCATTCGGCCGCCACTTTTCATCTTTATTAAATACTATGCAGCAGGGCTAATCAAATAACTATTACAGATCCTTTAGAGTCGGCTGCCATCTAAAGAATGATATTTGATTACTCTGATCTTCGGATCTATTCTGAAGAAATGTAAAGATTGGAATATGGAATTAAACCCGAATTCTCCAGCTTACGAGCAATCATCCAACCAACAGAATTTGCTTGGATGGCTGGTTATGTTCTCTAATCTTATAAGGTCCACTTCAGAACGGGCCATAAGATGGAAAATTTCGAAGATCAGTACGCCAATGGTCAATTTACAACTCATCATGGATTGATCATTTCTTGATGGGTTGACTTGATTAGCTATATGGAATTATCTGGCTTTTAATCTACAGGATCGCGATCGATCGAGGCCACGCATCTCAAAAATTAATGAAGGGTAGAACCTCATCCGCGCTCTTGATCCTTATCCTCTATCATTATGCTGATTCTTGCATGAAGTGAGCAGTCTATCTTAAGATCTTTTTTTTTGTTTTATGTTGCTTTCTAACTGGAGTATTCCATTATGCATTAGGGCTGCGCGTAACTGTGAGAGATTCGATCATTATGTGTAAGATGGAGTTCAGAGAGGTGGGCTTGGATCTTTCCTGAAAATATCTGAAGTTATATGATTTGGAATTGAATTTGGTCCTCCAAAGTGGATATATGCATAATTCTACACAGTCTTTCAGCCGACGCTTATAGTAAGGTCTGAATTGGCTCCATTTTTATGGCTATCATTTATTAATCATAAGATTGGAAAGCAATTGTAAAAAGCATATTTTTATAAGGTCAACAGAAAGATTAAAGAATGGGGTTCAATGGAGCCAGTAGGTCCAGATTACTTCTGAAAAATTGTGAAAGTATGAAAACCATAATTAAACCAAACAAGTGATAGAAAACTGCTTTTCTATGCGGCCATCCAGCTGACATTAATGATTATGAAATAAAAAATTTAAGAAATATAAGAATGAAAAAAATTTGACATTTAAAATAAATTAAACTGATTCAAAAATACTTACATCTTTTTTAAACTGGATAAATGTTTTATTTATATTTTGATATGGTACAGCAAAAGCAATTTTATCTCCATAACTATCAGCCGTTTTATCTACTAAATCACCGAGAGTTATGTTTAAAAATTGAAATGTTCCGCGTTCATGCCAATAACTTTTACTTATTTTCTTGTATTCATTTTCTATAGAATAATTTCTGAAAAATCAAAATTTTATATTATTTAAAATTAATTACAAATAAATAAACAATTATTTGTCGATTCTGAACTGATAAGGAGAGTCAAGGTTAATAACCTGGCTTTTTACCATGTTAGGGATTAAACATTTCGATCTCATAGACTGTGGTTTTAAAAAAATCACTGTTACAAAGTTTAATGTAAGTGTTACGTAATAATAAGTATAGTTCATTCGTGTATTGCTACGATAAGTTGATAGAGCCGATAATATTGAAACGCTGTTTGATAGAAGCCTAGTATCATGAATTTTTGCCTTTGATTCGTATCTCATCGTTATATAATTGCCTATTATTTTTATAGTTTTTAATCGATGAGATCATTTTGTATTCAAATTTATAAGCTCACAGAATAATGATATTTAAATTTTTTAATATTAAAAAAAACGAAGAAGAAATTTTGTTTTGGTTTTTTATTTTGAATAGCATTTCTGTACAATATCGTTTATTAAACAATTAAGCATAAAACCTTTTAATCAGAAAGATGTGAAACAATTTTTACAGAGTGACGTCCATCCCTACGTATCATCACAAATTTATTTCCCCTCCCTCCCCTAAATGCGTGACGTAGTTTACGCTGTTAGTGATGCTTCCTTATTTATTTATTGATTTTTATTTTAAAAATATATTATTAGAAATAATAAAATTAATTAGAATTTATAAATATTAGAAATATTTATAAATATTTAATTACTTACACTGTATTCTTAGACTTTCAAATAAACCTTCAAGTAATTGGATATAAAATAGCTCAGAATAGGCTTATGTTTTACATTTTATAGCAAGTGTATCTCTAATATATTTTATTTTCAAAGAATTAAGCATAAAACCTTTTAATCAGAAAGATGTGAAACAATTTTTACAGAGTGACGTCCATCCCCACGTATCATCACAAATTTATTTCCCTTCCCTCCCCTAAATGCGTGACGTAGTTTACGCTGTTAGTAATGCTTCCTTATTTATTTATTGATTTTTATTTTTAAAATATATTATTAGAAATAATAAAATTAATTATAATTTATAAATATTAGAAATATTTATAAATATTAGAAATATTACTAAAATTAAGCCAGCTTTGCTAGTTGCAAATTGTGTAACAATCCATTCGTAGCGATTAGTGGACCACAAAGCGATTCTGTCGTTCTTTTGTAAACCTAAACCAATCAAACCAATTGCTAATTGATCAACCTGTAAATAATCGAAACAAGTATTTTTAGAAAATTTTATATTCAAATATTTATAATTGAATATAAGCTTTTAATAATTAAAATTATTCATTAAATAATTATTTATCATTAATTTGTCAGCTGGATAATAATAGTGGAAGCATGCTGTGCTTCTATCCTGGAGATCCGATTCAATTCTTGGATCCTATACCTTCCGTTTTTTCAGGGAGGTTTAAGCCCAACTTGTTAAACTCCATTTTCTTCTTTGCAGATCCACTAGGGCTGTGAGTGGCTAGTGATGAGTATTGAAATGCCTCCCCGCTTAATATATACTAGTTAGAAAGCAGTATTAAGCCACATATGGGGAAAGTCATTAATTTTAGACGTATTTACTTATAAGCTTAAGAGGCATTCTTGTTGGTCATTACTTATAAGCGTAAGAGGCATTCTTGTTGCACGTAATGTGTTCAGAAGCCAGAAGCTTCGGCTTTTTTACACCCCTGTGTGGCTTTATGCTGCTTTCTATTCTGCGGATACTAAGTTGTGGAATATTCCAGTGCCCAACACAGATTGATGGAATCAGCTGTCAGATGGAAAATGAGGTTCAACGAAGGCCTGAGTCCCACCTGAAAAACTTTAGAAGTTAGGATTTGGGAATTGTCTTGAGCTGAGCTCAATCAGCGAATTGAACTGGTCAATAATTTTCTTCAGGATAAAATAATATTTATAAACTTATATTCATATATTAAAAAGGAAAATTACTCAATAAAATTGAATTAATATGTAAAATAAATTTTAAATACTTTTATTTTCTTTTTAAATTTAAATATAGAACTATAGTGCTAACTTTTTAAGTCGGCTAGACGGTCACATAGAAATTTATTATGCTTCCAAATAGAAATCTGGATTGATTCCACTTCTCATATCTCCATATTTTTCCGGAGGCCGGAATTAGACATCAACCGGATGGCCGCGTAGTAAAGTTTTGGCTTTCCACCCTGGAGGATCCGGGTTTAAATCCGGTCCCACACCTCCAATTTTTTAAAAAGAATCCGGGCCCCATCCGCTGATCCCATCATGGATGTTGGACAGCCTGTGATGGGCTCTATAAATTGCTGCCGCCAGATTCAATATATCGCTAGTGTAATATGGCGGGTTTAACTTATCTAACCTAACCAGAATTAGTAGTTGAATCTCATATTTTAACCTATTTGCTGATCAAATACTGTTTTAAGTGTTTCTTGTAAGCCTATGGCCTACTGAAGGAGATATCGATATACAGTATATATCAGTGTCTAAAGGGCACAGGTTAAATTCTCAAAAACTGTCCCTTGGAAAATTTATTCATGCGTTCGAACCGGACGTGTCGATTTCCATTTAAGTTGACGTCTCAGTAGCTCCATAGAGCAGCGAAGGGATCAGTTTTGGCGCTGATTCCTTTGCAAGAATGGGTAGCCTGTGGAAGGACTTGTTTCGCCACACCACTTAATACTCTAACTGAGTGGCAAGTGACAATATCTATTGAATAATGTATACAGTATATCGGTGTGGCATATCCCTTTATATATTTTTTATCAGTATAATGAGGAACATATACTAATTTTAAAAAATATCAATTTTTAAAATATGAGTTTAATATCCTTTTAAATTTAAATGTTCTTTAAAAATCTTTTATTAAGTAATCTATTCTGAACTCTAAAGAATTTAAATTGGCCAGTTTGCCGCACAGGAGCGTAGTTTTCCATCTAAAGCATACAAAATCGAATTTTTATTCTTACTTCTGAATTTTTCAGAGAGGACTGAGATTGGCCTTTTGATCCTTATCGTTTAATTGCATCTGTCGATCTCATTACGAATATTTTATTCCTACTTTTTATCTTTTTTTGCATATTTTACGCCCCCTTTCCAATCAGGGAGATTATTAAGGGGGCGGGCCAGTTCCAACCACGTGCTGCACCCACACCTGTGGAGGGGAGCCGGATGGTGAAGGACGGGGATCACGGGCCGGGCCTAGTATCCCGATAAAATCCAGGACCAGACCCGGGACGCGAACCCGGGTCCTATTCATGGCCTGCCAACGGCGTTATCACTCAGCCATTCGGCCGCCACTTTTCATCTTTATTAAATACTATGCAGCAGGGCTAATCAAATAACTATTACAGATCCTTTAGAGTCGGCTGCCATCTAAAGAATGATATTTGATTACTCTGATCTTCGGATCTATTCTGAAGAAATGTAAAGATTGGAATATGGAATTAAACCCGAATTCTCCAGCTTACGAGCAATCATCCAACCAACAGAATTTGCTTGGATGGCTGGTTATGTTCTCTAATCTTATAAGGTCCACTTCAGAACGGGCCATAAGATGGAAAATTTCGAAGATCAGTACGCCAATGGTCAATTTACAACTCATCATGGATTGATCATTTCTTGATGGGTTGACTTGATTAGCTATATGGAATTATCTGGCTTTTAATCTACAGGATCGCGATCGATCGAGGCCACGCATCTCAAAAATTAATGAAGGGTAGAACCTCATCCGCGCTCTTGATCCTTATCCTCTATCATTATGCTGATTCTTGCATGAAGTGAGCAGTCTATCTTAAGATCTTTTTTTTTGTTTTATGTTGCTTTCTAACTGGAGTATTCCATTATGCATTAGGGCTGCGCGTAACTGTGAGAGATTCGATCATTATGTGTAAGATGGAGTTCAGAGAGGTGGGCTTGGATCTTTCCTGAAAATATCTGAAGTTATATGATTTGGAATTGAATTTGGTCCTCCAAAGTGGATATATGCATAATTCTACACAGTCTTTCAGCCGACGCTTATAGTAAGGTCTGAATTGGCTCCATTTTTATGGCTATCATTTATTAATCATAAGATTGGAAAGCAATTGTAAAAAGCATATTTTTATAAGGTCAACAGAAAGATTAAAGAATGGGGTTCAATGGAGCCAGTAGGTCCAGATTACTTCTGAAAAATTGTGAAAGTATGAAAACCATAATTAAACCAAACAAGTGATAGAAAACTGCTTTTCTATGCGGCCATCCAGCTGACATTAATGATTATGAAATAAAAAATTTAAGAAATATAAGAATGAAAAAAATTTGACATTTAAAATAAATTAAACTGATTCAAAAATACTTACATCTTTTTTAAATTGGATAAATGTTTTATTTATATTTTGATATGGTACAGCAAAAGCAATTTTATCTCCATAACTATCAGCCGTTTTATCTACTAAATCACCGAGAGTTATGTTTAAAAATTGAAATGTTCCGCGTTCATGCCAATAACTTTTACTTATTTTCTTGTATTCATTTTCTATAGAATAATTTCTGAAAAATCAAAATTTTATATTATTGAAAATTAATTACAAATAAATAAACAATTATTTGTCGATTCTGAACTGATAAGGAGAGTCAAGGTTAATAACCTGGCTTTTTACCATGTTAGGGATTAAACATTTCGATCTCATAGACTGTGGTTTTAAAAAAATCACTGTTACAAAGTTTAATGTAAGTGTTACGTAATAATAAGTATAGTTCATTCGTGTATTGCTACGATAAGTTGATAGAGCCGATAATATTGATACGCTGTTTGATAGAAGCCTAGTATCATGAATTTTTGCCTTTGATTCGTATCTCATCGTTATATAATTGCCTATTATTTTTATAGTTTTTAATCGATGAGATCATTTTGTATTCAAATTTATAAGCTCACAGAATAATAATATTTAAATTTTTTAATATTAAAAAAAACGAAGAAGAAATTTTGTTTTGGTTTTTTATTTTGAATAGCATTTCTGTACAATATCGTATATATATATACTGTATATATATATATATAATTATACATTCAGTAATTGTATTTAATATATAATATTAAAAATAAATATATTTTTCTCATTCGTTATTTTTCGAACAACAAAGTTGTATGTCACTTTAGTAAGAGGACTTACTAAACGACGAAGTATTCCAATGTCTAACACTGGCTGTCCTATATGGACTATTTGGGTTCATTACGGCAATTGGAACACTTGAGCAACCAGCAAGAGAGATTCATTTGAGCACCAGGTCCATTTGCGCTAACCATCACTGTAATAGCAATAAAATTTAAATAATGTGTTCAAATGTAAATTTAAAATCATATCATATAAATAAATAATATTAAATGAAATATCATTTAATTTCTTTGAAGAAGCAAATAATTTATAGAATTTTAACAATTTCAATATAGCCGGAACCCAGTCCCAATTCAAAATGATTTATTATATAGTTCTATCATATTTTATATGTTATTAGAATTTTATTTGAAAAAAAAAGTCTGATGGAAATGCTTGTCTTTTATTAACAATCTAAAATGATTGATAAGTAATCTGGTTGCACAAATGGGCCGGATGCTGAAATGAACCGGTTGAAATGAAAACTAGTAATATTAACATGTTCCCATATTTGCGCTAGTAAGCCGGTTGCACAAATGAGCCAGTTATCACAGGTCATCCATAGCGAGTATGTCTAAATGGGCCATACTCGGTATGGATGACCTGTGTGGTAGGCATTGGAATCCCTCACTTATTCATAATAGGTTATACTAGAGGAATTCAAAGAGACTCCTGAAAAAACTGGAGGTTGTATGATTCAGATTCTCCAGGTGCTAAGCCAACGTTCTACCACATTGCTATTCGGACGACTGAATTAAACATTCAAACGATAATGTACATAATTGTCTTCGAACCATATTTTGAAAATTCACAGTTTACATCTTTATTTGATCTTTCATTTCACATTAATAAATTATAAATTTATTTTGAACAATTGTAGCATGGAAATGTAATATGAAATACCAATATAAATTTAACATAAACATAATACTATTCACAAACATATAATTAATAAAACTTTCGAGATACATGAATGAAATGAAAAAATTATTCAGAAAAATAACAAAATTATGTCAAAAACAGGAAAATCTTATTATATTATTGAGATTTGTACTCAATTGTATCGAACAATATTATCGTGCCAACGACACTATCATTGAACTGAGATAGAACTATATTAATTATTATGTTACATGTGTGAAATTCTTTAATAGTGACTTTTTGAAACCCAAGACCTATAGATTGAATTGTGTATTAGATGCTATATTTGAGTACATTTGTTATATATTAATCGTCCTAGCCTCATTTAAAAGCAGGATAGGAAACCTTGCCTTATTATCAGTTTCTAAAATCAAAATAAAATTTAATAGCTTAAACCATATAATATTTAAATATATATTACATTAAAAAGATGTCTAGAATAAAAATCTAAAAAATCTGTAGTAAAATAAATACTAAGCTTCTTTTTGAAAGCTTCTTTAAATAAGTTTCTTTTTATAAGCTTTCCAAACTTCTAGATGTTATCAGCTAATGAGAATTTAAATCTTTTTTTCATCTTCCATCAAATACTGTTGAATATTTTACTGCATTTCAAAATACAATATTTATAATTATGTAGATAATATTTGTATGCAATGAATAATTGAAAGTTTCAGATGTTGCATATATTTGATTTAATTAGAATACATAGAAATCACAATTTCCATCATGTAAATCATGATATTCACTGTCTTTAACTTATCTATAAGATACATCTTATCTAAAAACTCTATGTTGATTGAATTTTTTTTTTAAAATATTTTCGAGAAAATTCAAGCTGAGAATTATAGCGAAAATATATATAAATATAAAATAGGAACACATTTTCTTCATACAATACATTATTCTGTATTCCACAATTTAATCATGTAGACTTGAAGTTATTCACCTTATCTATTGATTAAGAAAATGTAAAAATTTTTATTTTTATTACAGAAATTAAGCTATTTCTATAAATATAGAAATATATTAAATTAAGTAATTAAGTATATTGAATTATATTTAAATATTTCACAAAAAAATTTTCAGAATTAAATTAAAGCTGATAACTTTAACATTCACAAGTCAGAACATTAAAGGATCTTTGTAATAATAATTCTTTAAATTATTAAATGAAATAATGTATGTTATAGATAAGTTACATTTTATATCATTCAGCCATAATGAAAAGTACCAATGATGTCAGGAATACGATATTCTGCAATGTAAACTTTTTGGATAGACTATTGAATATGTCTATCCAAAGAGTATAAATTCAGAAAAATGTATAAATTTTAATAAGTTTTTTATTTGTATAAAAAATAAAATTTCATATTTATTCAAATTATAAAAAATTTAATTCATAAAAGTTAATATAGAACTATATTTAAACTTAATATAGAAAATATATAGCCCGTTTTATTAAAAATTAACATAATAAAAGATCATTACAAAACTATATGTCAAAGATATTGCATCATATGATTTTATACAACTATTCATATCATCCATCAATCACAATTTCTGACATTTATTCTGATATTGGATATCTAACTGACATAATACCGCAAGTTCATTTAAATCAAAGAAAAATTTATAAAAGTTTTAGATTTTCTAATAATTTTTAAATAATTTATAGCGTGTTTAATGTTTTTATTAACGTTTTAAATGTTTCTTAATAATATAACAATAAAGTAATAAAATTTAGATAAATTTGCGAAGGAAGATTTCAAAAATGTACAGAAGATATTTTATCATATAAGTTTCATTCGATCTTAATATTTAAAATATATTAATTTTATTAATAAGTTTATAAAATAACCTTGATTTTGCTTATATGTAATTAAATTTGATATCGCTAGACTCAGCTGATAGTGATTTGTTTTTGAAGATCTGTCAGTGCTAGAGAGAGAACTTTATATCTGTAGTTTTCGTTCCTACTAACATATGACAGACTTTATTCTGAATTATTGTCCGAATACGGCACTTTCTAGTGGATTATTAGGAATTTTATTACAATATAATTATATTAAAATGATACTTTTCGCATTATTATTTCATTTCTTATTATATAATAAGTGATATAAGTGGTATAATATTTTAAAATCCTTTTTGAATTATAGAAAATCATCGATAAATTCAATGATAAATATATGACTGATTAGGAAATTTTTTATAAAAATCGTTTACTTAACGATATGATTAATATTTTACGAATTATAGTTGTTAAAATTTCTTTGAACTGCTCTTTCTCTCTTTTTTCTCTCTAGTTTTATACTGTATACAATACTACATTCATAGGAACTAAGCAAATAATTTATTTCATTGCATATTATTTAAACCATGTGGGATTCTGAAAGCGCTAGATGTTTTTGTTGGTCAGAAATTGAAGGTTAAGATTGATGGAGTGAGCCTGGACAGTGGGTGATGGGTTAACGAACTGTTCGGATAACGAACACTTTCGCGAAAGATTTTTATTTCGGATAACGGAACACTTGTGGGACGTGCGGACTGACGGAATGACAGGTCGGCCGAATGGTTATGTGGTAAAGCTGTGGGTTACCATCCTGGAGGATCCGGGTCCCAGTCCTCCAATTTTACAGGAGTGATCCGGGTTCGGCCCATTAAACCTCATCCTTCAACCATCTGTTTGACCCCATCATGGATGTTGGCCAGTCTGTGATAAGTCTATAAGTAGCCGCCGCCAGATAAAATATCTCACTAGAATATGGCGGCTTAACTAACCTAATGGAATGACAGGCTTAGGCCTTGCGCGTTGGTAGGATATGGGTAAGGATGGGCGTTTTCCCGATTAAAATGAACTCGGAGATAACTTAAAACAAGTCAAAGATTTATTAAAGAAGGTAAGAGAGAGATTTTATAACATTTTGGAGTTAAAATGGCACCCATACCAAGTTAAGGTCAATAGGCTTGAGGATCTCTTGGGGAGATCTACAAATCAAACATTTATTAAAGAAGGTAAGAGAGAGATTTTACAATTTTTTGGTCTTAGATTGCACCCATACCAGGTTGAGGTCAATAGGCTTGGGGATCTCTACCACGCCAGGATGAGGTCAATAGACTTAGGATCTCTACAACGACAATGCTATCAATCACTTCCGAAAAATCCTGAAGAGAGAAAAGCAATCGACATTGGACGACAGATTCTTTAACGGGTAAACATAATAGATGAAAATGCAAGACTATATATGCATATATTATGGCTATTACATATAAATAAACGTAGTAAGAAATTATATAATTATTAATTTTTTTTTTGGGTCTCCAGAACGAATTAATCAAATTTCCATAAAAATCTATGGTAAATCGATGATCGGTTAACGAACAATTCGGATAACGAATATTGTCTAGGAACGGATTATGTTCGTTAACCGATCACCCACTGTACTAGTATTCACGAATCTTAGAACGGATTATATTCGTGAACCGATCATCCACTGCTACTGCTAAAAAATTCGGAGGAATCAGATTCGAAATTCCATTCCAAATTCTCTTGATAGATATCTAATACAGTTCTACGCTGCTTTCCAGCCAACAGCCTAATTTATATTATTCTTCATTTCTATGGCACAATTTTTAGACTTATTTATTCTTTAATCACCGATAAAATTAGCCGGATGGTTACGTGAACGTATTTATTTTGGATGACCAAGTTCAATTCTTGGAATTTATATTTCCAGAGTTTTTCTAGAGATGTGTGGGCTCAATTTGTTGAACCTCATTTGATAGCTGATCCCATCATAGGGGGGTGAGGGCGCTCTGTACTAAAAGCGGTGGGCACTTGAAGCATTTCACGGTTTAATATCCGCTAATTGGAAAGCGTAAAACTGAACAGAAAACAAAGAAAACCGAAGAGGGCAGCGAACCGATTTGATATCAAAACTGTCATATCCTATTAGAAAAAAAAAAATTGTCAGTTGTATCGTTTAATGTAAACATTCACTAGACGATATAACCGGTTACAACTTATCAGTCTGTAAGTTCACCTTTAGATCGCATTTGGAAATTGTACTTTGTCATAAACGTGCACACGTTTATTTCAAAGTACGATCGCCAAGTGCATTTGCACTTGGAGAGTGTAATTTGAGATAAACGTGCAATACTCTATAAGTTTATTCAAGTGCATTAGAACTTACCTAAGTTATACAATTATATAAAAATACATATAAATTATGCAATAAGTTTGTGAAATAATTATTTTTGCGAATTATAACTTACAATAAACTTGAATAATGCATAATTAATCAAATTTTTGTGGAATTTTCAAGTGCAACTATAAGCACAATCTACAGATGGACAAGCCTTGTAGATTCACTTATAGGGATTGTATTTGAAAATTGAAAAATGATTACAGCATTAGAATCGGCCGAATTAGAATTTTTTCTTATTCACCTAGAATTAATCAAGATGTATCCTAAGCGCCAAATAACAGACAAACATCCAAAGACAAAAATTAATTTTAATAAGTAGAAAATACATAAACATTTAAAACAAAATCCTACTGCATCATTAATTAATATAAAAGCATTAATTGCATAATTGCAGCATGATTTAAGTATATGGCTACAATCATGCCTTCTGAAATCATGTGACCAACGAAGGCATGACTTTAGCCATACACTTGTTATATTTGGAATAAATCATTTGGTATATTTATTTATTACTTTTATATGTGAAAAGTTCTGCTTATATAAGAATAGAACAGTTCAATATTTTAAATATTTTTTTTTAAGATGCACTACTTTAGCTATTTTTATAATTGATTTAAAAGATATAATAATTTTACTTATAGACTTTATATAATCGATTCAATAAATAATTCATTATAGCAAATAACTGGGTTAATAGAAAATTGTGCAATATATCATTGACCGATCAATTCGATTTTAAGATTCATTCATTGAACAGATGAAGTTAACAGAGTGAGCATCTGTTACTGCAGTATCATTTTGCTCGTAGTAATTAAATTTGATAACATTCGTCTCGGATGATAGTGACTTGTTTTTGAAGATCTGTCAGTGCTAGAGAGGAGAGCTTTATGATGTGTTTCCAGATGTTCATAGGAACAGTTTTTACTCAGAATAAAGCTTCACTTATTTTTATCTAATCACATATTAATATTAATTGTATTTGATTAATGTTCGAATGTCTTGATGGCTAATACTAATTAACATTTGAATGGCATTTAATTAATAAAATGCTGAAATACTTGCTGAAAATTTTAATATCATCCGCAAAATCAATAACTCAAATATATGAGATAAAATCACTAACTGCAGTTTAATTTTTATAAAAAAATAAAATTGCCGTCAGTGTTTATGTGCAGTTATTTTAGTTTTCTGTTAATTGCAGTTAGTGATTAGTGTGTGTGAGAACAGTATAATATTTGGTTTGATTTTATAAATATTGTTACTTTCGAAGTTCATTAAATAGGTCTTCCGATAAATAAAGAAACTTAAAGAAAGATGTCAGAACAGATGTTTTTCAACTGTTTCTACCTTTTCAGTCACTAAAACAATATATTTGCCTCAGAATGTTTTAAATATATTGTTTATGATCATATATATATTGTATATATGACCACATATTTGCATTATATATTTCTTATATATTACAATCAGTATCATTTATGTTATCTTTTTATGAAGATAACTATTCTAAGAAGCAATTTAGCATGAATTTTTAGAAGACATATATCTTGTAGATCACCATCTGAAGTTTATATTTAGTAGTTATACATATTATTGAAAACAAAACAATCATAAATAACGACAGAAAGAAACTTCGGAAAGAATTCGAGTAGATATAGTTCTCCGGATCTGTAAATAGTATCAACATGTATCGAATTAATCAGTTAATCATAAAAAATTATTATTGATATAAATAATCTCAAAGAAATCCCATAATCAAATGTACTTTAGCAAAGATAGAAATCAAAGTACATTTTTGAAATGTACTTTAACTTCTATGTTTATTGAAAACTTTAGATAAGATTATATCTCAATAACTTATACTATAGGCCTATAAAAGATATTTTGAAATATTTTGTTTTTTGGACTTACTAAATAAACTGCAAGATAATGAGATTTTTAAATATTGAAACCTATATTTATCATAACTGATTGATCTTAATAGTAAAAGCCACACGCGCATATATTATATCGTATTATCTATCTAATTGTGGCAAACAAAGTTCATATTACGGTCATCATATTGTTAGAATGTGTGAAAATGTATCACGCTATGTTAATACCCTTTGTTACTCAGTAATTTTATAACGCACCTATTTATCATACTGCCTACTCAGATAATCATTGTACATAATCTGATATTTCTGGAACTTCATAAAAACTGTCATATATTCTGAATGTTTTTTAAATAAAATAATCAGAACAAAATATATATATATATATTTCTTATCATCACAACAGGAAAAATATTTGTTCATCTTATTTTGATAGATTTTATGTTAATATTAAATTATAATAATATGTTAATACGATTTTTATAATTTTTTTAATATTAAATAAAAATATATTTGTGAATATTTAAAACGATATTATGTACTGATATAGTCATATTTTAAATAATGTAACAATATTGATGAAAATTAAATATTATTGTCTTTATTTAAAACCTAAATAAAATTTATATTAGTAACTTTATTCATCAATTTTTTCTCTAAAATCTAAGCAGCAACATGAGACATTAACGAGCATCTTAAAATCATTTGACAGTATTAAATAATTAGATTCACAAAAACAATTAATAGAGTAAATTAATTTTAATGCTCATAATTTTCTACATTTTTTTATATGGCATTATATTCTGCATTATATCAAAATATCGTCTTTGATATTATTTAACGTAACACGAACTGTCTTATGAAAACTTTCTTGTAAATAGGAAGAGTTATAATATTTTTTTAAATTATATTTAAAATAAATTAATTACCCTGCTATAAGTGCTAGTTTGATAATTCTTATATTAAAATAACAGAGTTGTTTTAGTTATTGAATTGTATAGCATGTGAACTGAATTTTCTGCATATCAATTCAAAATTTAGAAAACATTTTTAGATTAAAAAATAATTTTATAAATTTTAAAATTTTGCTAAAAAGTTTCGTTTTTGTTCGTGAGAAACTTTTTGTTTCATTGTTAGTTTAGTCTAAATTAATCATATACTTAATTATTAATTAATTTTTTTACCAATAAAATAATTTGTTTCCCCTACAAAATAAATTTCACTGCAAATTAATAATCATTTGCAGGCAAGCAACCTTGACGATGGAAGATATTTTCATTGATAATTCTGAATACGTTTTTAATGAATTGGAACTAAATTAACAAGAAATAGGTTTCATATAGTTTTTAACACATTACAACTTTTTAAATAAAATTTTAACGTAACAATTAGTTATTTTTTAATTTGTAAAAAATTGCATGAACTTTATGATATTCTGAAAATTCAAAAATATCATGATAAATTATCTTTAAGAAAACTTCAAAAAAAGAATATTAAGCTAAATAAAAATCTGATAAATTTATTTTAAATATTATATAAAAAAATATATTTAATAAATGGGAAAGTAATAGTACTCAGTGAAATCTTCAAAAAAAATTTTATTAACTTTATAAAAATTT
>AYEL01069299.1:0-17436 GCA_000484575.1 Olivierus martensii
ACTAATCGAATATCGTATTATTTGAACTTGAACTAATCGAGGCCTACCTGTACTGTATCTTATTCTAGTATATTTTTTGCTATCTATGTACTGCTATATTTTTTGGATTTTTATGCTTTACAGTGGTGCCTTGCAATTCGACGTCCTGCAATTCGTCGGTCTCGCAATTCGACATTTGAGTTTCACAGGTTTGTGCATGCACCTATATGGAGTTGTGTGATGTTATTTGCTATTTGTCAGTTCTTTTTGGACTACTTTGGTGTTGGCCCGTGTTATTTGTATTAATTTTCAATTCTACATTTTTCAGAAAGTAAAAAACTCTGTAATTATTATTATTATTATTTCAAGTGAAATGTAAGGATGGGTTCAAAGAGAACTGACCAGAGGAATAATTCGTAAAGAAGAACACTCGATTGAGCAAAGAGACTAAGAAAAAATTGTAAAGTGCAGAAAGGTAGAACAATTAAAATGTAACTCGAGTATGGCATTCCTACAACAACTGTGGCAACCTTATGCCACAGACTGAGAAGATTATGGGTGCTAGTGTGTCTGTTGGAAAACTTCATTCAACATCCAAGGGCTAATAAATTGTGTGTTGTGTATAAAATAGTGTTTTTTGTAATTTGGTGTGTTATACAAACTAAATAATATAGTGTATCTCTCTCACCTCACCCGTTAGGGGAGTGGGAAAAGACGAATAAAATTAATCTATTTTCCATAAGTCTTATATGGGACATTGTCCCGCAATTCGACAGTTTCTCAATTTGACATTAGTTCGGCGACGGATTAGTGACGAATTGCAGGCACCACTGTACTAACATCACTATTCAAAATTTTCATTCAAATGGAATAATGTGACCTTATGCTTAAATAAAGCCTTAAATTTAGGCACCTATGCATTTGTTCCTTGCCAAGATTTTAAAAGATCTGACGCAACAAGTGAGACAGCCAAGGTTAACGCAGTTTTTCAATACAGTTCAGGAAGACAATGTGTCATCCTGACATCAAATATCCTGTAACATCAAACAACTACCCATCAAAAATAAGGTTTTATTTATTACATAGTTAGTGTTTTAAAAAATTAAATAAAGATTTCTGTAACACTTCAGATGAATTAACTCCCGGTGCTAAACAAATGCGTTTAATTCGGGAAAATGAAACATTAGAAGATCGAGCAAATCGACAGAATTCTAATAGAGAAAGAAAGATAAAGAAGTGAACATTCGAAAAGACACATATTTCAAATAGAAAACGTATCTGTACGGGAAAGATTTTCAGAATATCTTGAAGAAAATCCTGACGATCATCTAAAAAGTTATAATTTAAGAGAAAGAGAAACTTAAGTAACACACCATGAATTGCCCGAGCAACGCTGGGCACAGGTATGCTAGTTTTATAGTATAGCTAGATATCAATAATAAATAAATTAGGCAAAACAAACGTTTATCATCAAATTGTAATAATGTAAAATAAACTAGTGACTCCAGTTTCAACTTGCCACAGTATTTTAATTAAATCATATGAGAGATATTAATTTTCATAATTTTTTACGGAACACTTATTTCATTTTCTGCAGAACAGTTTGGGAAACACTGCTGTACAGTATATAGTACTGTACACTGCATATATTGTAATTATTTGTAAGTACTGTAATACACATTGAATAAGGCATTTAAATAGAAAACACGCACAAAGCAAGGATGAAAAGAAAAGTTTGCAGGAATCTAACTCTATATTTCCCATATGCACAATAGTTCACTATTTGCTAATTCAATATTCATGAAGAATTTACAGAACATAAGCTACCACAAATAACGAGAGTTGACGTATTAAATGAATGTTACATAAACAGTATACTTTTTGTTTTTGCATATATTGTTTTTTTTGGATCTTATATATTTTTTCTTTATGTTTTATGTTATTAATATTCTTAATAAAAATTAAGTTTCTTAGGTGGAATTAACAAAAGTTGTTTGATTTTAATTGGTTTGGGAACATAACTTCTTTTTCTTTGTATTAGCTCCAGGTCTCATAACACAGTTTCACACAACACAGCAGTTTTTAGGAACCCATCTATTGTGTTATACAAGGGTTATCTGAAATTTTAATTTTGATTGCCAATTATCTAAAATATAATAAAACAAATCTGGACTATTTAAAAATATTTCAGATATTGCATCCAAATAAAGCATCAATTAATGGGGGATACATCAATTAATAGAATAATGTACTAAATAATCACTTATTTGGAACATTACTCTATTTCACACACTGAAATTTTTTTTGGATAGAACTTTAGAATTCCTTCTATCTCTACAAGACTGAATAATGACTATTTGTGTGTTGTTTCAGTTTTTTTTTATTTCACTGGGTGATTGATTTGCTTAACAATCATGAGCAAAGAAAGAATTGTAAATTAAGTAAATCCAGGTATTTAAGTAGAGAAAAATAAATCAGATTTATTACAAAGCAAAATCCTATGTAATAAATCTAACTTATTTCTTTATATCTAAACAGCTTACAAGTTAGATTTACTTAATAGAATGAAAGGAAATAGATAGATAGTGTTATAAATAAATAATTATACTCTGCTAATACTCAAACATAAACATTTGCACACAGTTGAACTATGGCTTCTCCAATCTTATTTATTATATACAGGTTGTCCTCAACTTATAATCATTTGACTTATAATTTTCTAAACTTACTTTCATAGCATATTCACTAGAAATATTTTTATGTTTGCTTTTTGTTTTATTAAAAATGTAGTAAAACAATCACTTACAGATACTTTGTGGACTTATGATGGCATTATGTTTTGATAACCCCCATAAGTTAAAGATAATCTATATATTGTTACCAGTGGCATACAATTGGGAATTCAGTAGACATGAGGTTAAGCCAAGGCAGACCATGAAAAACTGAAGGTTTGTATTACAAAAAAAATTATATTTAAAAGTAAATATTGTATTAAATAAATTAAGAAAAAACACATTTATTAACACATGAAGAAAATCTACAAATTATGAATTTATACAAGAGTACAGAATTTAAAAAACAAAAAATTAATTAAATATAAATGGCAAACAAAATCTATGCTCTAATAAAAATAAAATCTCTTTCATTTAGGTAATCAGAAAACAATTTTTATTACATTAGTACCTCAACCCTTTATTACAAACTTAATTTGTACTTGTCCACAGTTTGTAAATCAAAAAGTTCATATCTTGAAACCCAGTTTTCCATTTTATCTTATGGGAAATCAATTAATCCGTTACCATATTTAGAAATTTGAAAACAAAACAATATGCATTTGTGTATAATTATTATTTTTATTTTAAACTCTTCAGTTTTACATGCTTTATATAAAAATCATCTTTCATTAAATAAACAAAAATATCAATTTTTCTTGTGACTAGTTTTGTCATTTGGTTTTTGATTTATCATCATCAGTTGCTTCTTTTTGTCTCTTAATCTTTAACTCATGTCACAAGTTAAAAATTAGTTAACAAAGAATTTGATATAGCTAGTAATTATTATGTATATCCTTATCATCATCAAGAATGAAAATATTTTACAAATATAATATTACAAAGCAACACGGTTTGTATCTAGAGGCCAAAATAGAATATAAAAAAGATTGTATCTCGAAAAGTTTGTATGTAGAGGTGTTCGTAAGTCGAGATACCACTGTAATTCAAATTGGCATTTTTCCTGCTTTATACAATGTAAATATCTCAATCACATTTTCTAATAATGCAAATCTGTTGTATGTAGAATTTTTGTATTAACAACATGGAAAAGACTCTAGATTCAATGCAAAAACTAAGTTGCCAATTTATGCAAACAGGAAACCAAAATTTCTAAATGGGTAGGGGCCCATTAACTTCACTTGCAAATGGGCACCTATTTTTTGGTACGTCACTGATCCTTATTATAGCATTTTCTTACCTAATGACTAAAATTTATATTAATACTAGTAGTTAAATATTAAACTTATGATACAATTTACTGTAGATTTTGTGGTAGTGTATGTAATAATTCATTACGATAATTACTATAGGAACACTACTTCAAGCAAAAAAACAGAAATCAAAAATCAACGAATTATTTTAATTGACTTCTGATTTAGATGAATCAACAATATTACACATACATTATAACTTTTACATATGTGATAATGGAAGTGTTTGTTAATTATTCTTGATCTTTTATCCAATAGCAAACATATGTTAATTACTCATACTTATGTTAAACAATACTATGGAATGTAAAATCAAATATATTGAGTTAACTTCTAATTAGTTTTATCTTCTTTAATCATTAACTGTTATTGATCATAATTATAGCGTAATATTACCATTTTCATTATATGTTATCATATTATATTTGATCTTCAAATAATTTGAACTGATAGGATAATTATTACCTAATTATCATTCAAAGTATTAAGATTTATGTAATATGAAATTTGTATCTATTATATAGTAGAAACTTACTCTTCCGATGCTTGTTTTGATGAATTAGATAAATCTTCGATCAACTCCACATCGCTATTTTCATTTTCAGCAACTTCAGCCATTCTTTCAAGAAGAGACAATGCTTCCGATCCAAATTCTTTCACCAAACAGACGATCCCATTCTATTAAACGACATGGCGAATAATTAAAGGACCGCAGTCGTAATAACTATAAAAAAAAACTACTTACTTTCTTTTATCTTATTTTTAATAATCAAATTAGATAAAATGTAATTCTATAAAATAATACTAAATTTAAAATTCTGTTTATAACATTTACCCGTTTTTCATTAATATTCTTATTACCAAGGCTTATTACAATTTGAGTTCGGATCTGATCTCGATGTTGAATAAAGCTCTCTATTGATTAATTTCATTTAGAGATCGGAAGAGCGGAAAAAATTTATATAATGTAATGATATTTTAAATGTTGTATTTTAATATAAAAAATAATCCGAAAATTTTATCATCTCACTGCACAAGCAAATGAATTCCAATTTTGTGATCATTGATTTATTACAAGTGATATATTATACAATAGTGAAAGTTCATTAATCAGAAAGAGTCTATCACAAAGAGATTTGTGATTCATTTGCTGAAAACAAATCGATCACTTTTTGAGTCATCTCAATTTCATTATAACTTTTTGCATCGCGATTGATTTAGCTTACATTTAATCTAAGTAGGAACTCCTTCCTTCTCCTATTTTTTTAGATAGATCAAGTTTACTTTCGCCTTCGAATATAAAATGCATTAACTAACTAAACGCTACGAGGCATGCAAGCCCGAAGGCATTGTATACCTTGAAGACCCAGGAACGGAAGTAGGCGACATAAAACAGCCAGATTCAATATAGGCAGTATAGTAACAAAAGTGGGCGAATGGGGCATTACCTGGACGAAAAGACGACAAGAGCGCAAAACAAAGCTTTCAATTTGCTGAAAGTTTTTTGTGGCATATAAAATATATTTGAATTATTTTTGGGGCATACAGAATGTATTTTCTCTAGGCGCATAACCATCTAGTTACGATTCTGCATATAGGATCATATAAATAAGCCTTCAGTGACGGATTTCGGCAACCACCAACGCGAAGTTACCTCTCTATTCATCTTTTACGACACACTGTTCAGTAGCGATATATTTTGCCTCTAGCTGTCCATGAAGCTATGGTTTGTATAATCAGTGGTTTGTATATTTAGAGCAAAATCTATGATTTAGAGTTTCCCTTCGTTTTCAATCCATAAGAAGGGAGTACTTATCGAATAGTCTTGACCACAGATTTCTATACCATAGATAGCCTACTTTCTATTGTTCTCCGGATGTTTGTGAGGCTGACCTTGAGCTGACCGGAAACCGTTGAACAAAGGAAACCGCTAGGAACAAAGCCGGAGTCTACGTTCGCTGAGTCGTAAATTGAATACATTTCTTGCTATTTGTGATTGCTTTTTTGTTTTTTTGCGTTATTGATATATATATTGTTTAGCATATGGATGCAAGAATGAGCAAATACGAGGTGATAGAAGGTAGGAAATGCTTTTCATTTGGAAAGATTCTACTTTCACTGCTTAAAATAAGAAATTGTTGTTGTTGTTGTATTTACAACAACTGTATTCGATTTAATAGATAATTAAAGGTATGTAATAATTTAAGATTGAAACAAATTCTAAGCTTAAACATTAGAAATATTCAATAAGCATTCATATATCCATCTATTTTATCGCATTGTGACAGGTAAATTAAAAGGTTGCCTTATATTATTTTGTATTAATAGTGCTATTATTTGATATTAATAGTGCTATTTTTGCTATTAATAGTGTAATTATGTTCTTGTTTATTGTTTGATTAAAATCTTTGTCAATAAAATAAAATTTTATTCATTCTGTTTGTTATTTTTTCATAACTTTACATTTTTTTAGCATGAATACATATAATAATGGTTTTTTTGACAATTCACCCTCGATGGCGTTTAAATCTATTTTTCCTTCCTCGAAGCATTTTTTTCTTTGTCAACAGATGATGCCACTTTCCACTCAGTAAGAGTACTAAGTGGCGGGGCGAAACAAGTCCTTCCACAGGCTGCCCACCCCTGCGGAGGGGTCAGCCGGATTGTGGAGGACGGGGATCGACGGGCCGGGCCCGGACCCCATGGTAAAAATTTTCAAGGGGTGGGAACCGAGATTCGAACCCGGGTCCTCCAGAGTGGAAACTTAAGCGAATCGTTTCTACGCGGCCAATCGGGCTGACTCCTCGAAGCATTAAACGATTAGAAAAATGCGAAAATTGGAATATTTTGAGCACTTCATTCGAATTATCGAAAACGTATATTTATAAAAAATTATAATAAAAAAATGTTCAATACCCCATTTTTGGGTACTACATCCTTTTTATTAACTATTAGGATCTGTTCATCTCATTTTTTAAAATAAATGAGTTACGTCCGGCCACCAAAATAAAGTCAATTTACTATTGCGTTGAATGTACTGTACATTTGTGAAAGTACCCCATCATTTACCGCATCACTTCTAAACAATGAGCAGGCCATCTATGTATAGAAATCTGTGGTCTTGACAATAATGGAAGGTTATTGTAAATTTATCCCATCATTTACCGCATCACTTCTAAACAATGAGTAGGCCATCTATGTATAGAAATCTGTGGTCTTGACAATAATGGAAGGTTATTGTAAATTTCGTTTTCTTGATTTGGATTTTTTTTAATGAAGAGTATTTAAATTTGGGACATGGAAAATCAATTCATAATCAAGAAAGAGAGATTATTTCAACAATTATAAATATTTTTAAAACCCAGATTTCATGTAACATCGCTTCATATACCAAAATGTAACTTCGCTTCATTTACTAAAATTTGATAATATTTATATCTGC
Source organism: Olivierus martensii (assembly GCA_000484575.1). Taxonomy (NCBI): domain Eukaryota; kingdom Metazoa; phylum Arthropoda; class Arachnida; order Scorpiones; family Buthidae; genus Olivierus; species Olivierus martensii. The sequence goes on from AYEL01069299.1 coordinate 7,407, forward strand.
AACATATTTGTAATTCATATAATTAAAAAAATCGATGAAAATGATTCAATAAAATTGAAATGTTATTTTAAAATCAATATTAAATGAAATAAACATTTGACTAAAAGTAAATCAAACGGTTTTCAAATTTTTAAAAATTATTATTTTTTTTGCATATTTTACGCCCCCTTTCCAATCAGGGAGATTATTAAGGGGGCGGGGCCAATTCCAACCACGGGCTGCACCCACACCCGTGGAGGAGGGCCGGATGGTGGATGGTGAAGGACGGGTATCACCGGGCCGGGCCCAGCACCCAAAAAAATCCGGGACCAGACCCGGGAACGCGAACTCGGGTCCTCCTGAGTGACACGCCGACAACGTCCGGCCATCCGGCCGCTATTTTTATTACATTACTCGGCCATCCGGCCGCTATTTTTATTACATTATAACCATTTAAAAAGTGTAATCTGACCACAATAGGATGATGAATGACCCCTTAAATATATAAAAATATCACGTCACAGAAGAAGTTGTATTATAAGAATTAAGGGAAGATAACGGACGTTTGGTATTTCTTTTGGGTCAATGTCAAGTGACAAAAGGATGTCTGCTTGATCCTTTTCAATTAGTAGGCCAAATAGGCCGCATAAAAACGTTCTGTTAGGTTAGGTTACTTTGGTTAAGATGCCATATCATCGTGGGATATTCTGTATCTGGAGGCGGCCACTTATAGAGCCCACCATAGGCTGGCCAACATTCATGATGGGATCAACCGGATGGTTGAAAGATGGAATTCAAGGGGCCGGGCCTAATCTCCTCCTGAAAAACTGGAGATGTGGGACACGGATTTAAAAATGGATCTTCAGGGTGGTAAGCTACAGCTTTACCACCCGGCCATCCGGTCGACTGAAAACGCTTCGGCTTTTCACTCTGAAGGATCCAAGTTCTCATGTTCCATCACTTGGAAATATTTATAATGAGGTCCGACCTGTCGATCCCCGTTCTCCACAATACGGCTGACTCCTCCTTAGGGCAGCCTGTAGAAGGGCTTGTTTCGCCCCTCCACTTAGTACTCAGTACTCTACGGAGTGAAAAGTGGCGACATCTGTTACCAAAAAACTTCAATTTTGTTAAATCTTGGTATGAATATGCATACAGGCAGGTTTCAAAGGGAAGCTGTGGAAAATTTCAATTCAAGAAATGATGTGGTTGAGGCACCAGGGCCATTCTTGTTGAATCGAATTCAATCACAAATAATTTTCAATGTTTCAAATATGGTTGTTGAATAGCCATAACACTCAGCACTCTGAATCTTTGTTTGTTCAGTTTTTTGAGCTAAATCCGAAAATTTTATCATTATAGGTTCAATTGGTCAAGTTTGACCAATGTTTGAGAGCAAATATTTCAGTGTTTGACACTTTGAATTTAATTTTTCTGCTACCATTAGAAAGAGCAGGAAAAATGGTTTTCCAGTTTTGAATCTTAAAATAATTTAAAATTACGCCACTTGATGTGAAACGACTCTTTTAGTTTTCGTGATTGTGGAAAAATTTTGTTATATTTCGAGAACAAATAAAATTTTTCTTCTAAACGAATTTCACGATAGCCTTATATTTACGTATTATCGTTGTTTCAATGATATTTATAGTATAAGTAAATGATACTTATTAATTCTACTATGAACACTAACCAAGGAAACTAACCGGCTGGACTATTTATTCGGACTTTCTATTAAAAATGAGTAAAATAGGAAGAACTAAGCGATATTTCGGTTTTTGTTGTTATTGGTTAAAAGATTGCGACAGCAGTGGTGAAGACTTTTATTAGGGAAAAATTCTTAATATAAAGATTGTAATATATATATTCTTTGGGCTGAAACACACAATGCGTATTTTTAGTAACAGATGACGCCATTTTCCATTCTGGGAGAATACTAACTGGCGGGGCGATACAAGCCCCGCCAGTTACACAGGCTGTCACTCCTTCGGAGGGGTCAGCCGAATTGTGGAAGACGAGGATCGATGGGCCGGGCCCGGATCCCATGATAAATATTTTCAAGGGGTGGAATCCGAGATTCGAATCCGGGTTCTCTAGAGTAGAAAGCCGAAGCGTTTCCATGGGGCCAATCCGGTTGACCACATGACGTTTGCAAGTAGCACCAAGTTTGCAAGACAAGCGCCTCGCAAATGTGCGCCGCGAAAATGGCATCATTAATCGGCCGAATTGGCCACTTGGAAACGCTTTGAACTCGGGTTCTAATCTCGGGTCCCATCTCTTGAAAATATTTATCATGGGGTTCGGGTCTGGCCGTCGATTCCCGTCCTCCACAATCCGGCTGATCTTCCACAGAGATGGGTACTTTGTGGAAGGACTTGTTTTGCCCGCTCAGTTATTATTCTTACAGAATGGAAACTGGAGTCATCTGTTGAAAAAAAAACATGACGTTACCAAGCATTGATCTGTTCTCTAAAATCCGTTTCCCATGATGCATATCACGATTTTGAGTAAAGAATAACGGAAGGAAAGAGCGACTTCTCTTTCCACCTCACAAAAGACAAAATATATCTCGCAGATAGTGAGATTCCACAAGTCGGCCGGATTGGTCGCGTTGAAACGCTTCGGCTTTCCACTCTGGAGGACCCGGGTTCGAGTCTCGGGTTCTATAGTATCTCGAGTATCTAGGATAAATCCCCTTGAAAGTATTTATCATGGGGTCCGGATCATCCATTGAAAATATTTATCATGAGGTCCAGGCCTGGCCCATCGATCCCCGTCCCCTTAAAAATATTTATCATGGGGTCCGGGCCCGGCCCGTCGATCCATATCCCCGATTTTGAAACTTTTCGGGGACCGGCCCGAAAAGTCGAACGAGGCCGCGTGGAAACGCTTCGGCTTTCCACTCTGGAGGGCCCGGGTTCGAATCTCGGATCCCGGCTTTCCACTCTGAGGACCCGGGTTCGAATCTCGGGTCCCACCCCTTGAAAATATTTATCGTGGGGTCCGGGCCCAGCCTGTCAATCCCCGTCCTCCACAATCCGGCTGACCCAGTACCCGGGTTCGAGTCTCGGGTCCCACCCCTTGAAAATATTTATCATGGGTCCGGGCCCGGACTGTCGATCCCCGTTCTCCACAATCTGGCTAACCCTCCGCAATAATGGGCAACCTGTGGAAGGGCTTGTTTCGCCCCGTCACATAGTATTCCTAGAGAATGGAATGTGGCGTCATCTGTTGACCAAAAAAAGTAAAGAGGCCTTCATCCTGGTAAGATAGCTTATTTTTCTTTGAGATATGATTTTTAAGTATAATTGAAGAGTTTTTATTTTTTATGACATGATTTTTTCAACTATATTTAAAGAGATCTTATTTTTAAAGATGTATTTTTTCTACAATTGACGTCATTTTTTCTTTCAATGTGATATTCACTAAAAAGATTTCCCTTGTGTTTTTCGACTGTAAATACATTTTTCGGGCTGCCGGATGGCCGAGTGATAACGCTGTCGTCGTGCCACGCAGGAGAACCGGCTTCGCGTGTCGGGTCTGGTATCTCTTGAAAACTTTTTCGGGGTGATGGGCCCGGCCCGGCGATCCGCGTCCTTCACCATCCGGCCCCCTTCACCGATGTGGGTGCAGCCCGTGGTTGGAACTGGCCCTACCCCTTAGTAATCTCACTGATTGGAAAGGGGCGTAAAATATACAAAAAAATAAAAATAAAAAATACATTTTTCCATGTTTTTGTAATTAAAAAAAATACATGATTTTTTTAACTAAAAAACAACGTTATTACTGTTTTCTTTGACGTAAATAAAAAATACATTTTTCCATGTTTTTGTAGTTAAAAAAAATACATGATTTTTTTAACTAAAAAACAACGTTATTACTGTTTTCTTTGACGTGTTTTTGAACTGACATTTTTTCTTTCGTTAATTTTTCAATTTAAATAAAACTATTTAAATTTAAAATTAGCTTTTCGCTGTTTTCGAAATGATTTTTTTCTATTTTGACTAAACTAAAAAGATTTTACAATTGTAATAACATGAGTTAAAATTGATATGATCAACTACCATAACTGCATGATCAGCTCCGCCAAACTTCTAGTTTTGGCCACTTTTTCTTGCACAATTCTCGAATTGGCCAATGATGGTCAGGTGCAAAACCAATTGGCCAGCCAAAGCCCGATAATCATAAAAAATAGTAAATTCTCGTATATTTCGGGCTTTGACCAAATATAGAAGCGGCCAGCCATTTCGCGAATTGGCTAGACATCGGGCATTGGATGTAACATATATATATATATACAGTAAGACCCCGTTTAACGCGGGATACGTTCCAAAACACCAAGCGCTAAATAAAACAGCGTAAAACGAGGTCATATTAACACGTAAATAATGGGTATAGGTGAAACCGAATAGTGAATAAAAAAATATACGTACCGCAATTTTTTATTTTATTTTGTATCATGTATTATTACTATTTTTTTTTTTTTTTTTTCATATTTTACGCCCCCTTTCCAATCAGGGAGATTACTAAGGGGGCGGGGCCAGTTCCAACCACGGGCTGCACCCACACCCGTAGAGGGGGGCCGGATGGTGAAGGACGGGGATCACCGGGCCGGGCCCAGCACCCCGAAAAAATCCGGGACCAGACCCGGGACGCGAACCCGGGTCCTCCAGCGGGGTACGCAAACGCGTTACCACTCGGCCATTGTATTATTACTATTGTATTACATTAATTATAGATATTTTTTATTTCTAATATCGATTTGTGTTCATAATATTCATGAAAATCAAAAATATTCGAGTAAATAATTTGTTTGTGATGAGGAAGGTTCTTCCTCATTTGACACTTTTTGTTTTTTCGTTAAGTCATCTAACGTCATTTGCCTTTTCCTCTTTCATTCAGCCAGCAATTGTCATTATTTGTTTTGTCTTTGAACTTCTATTAAAATTTGCACTATTTTGTATAAACTGATCGTAATTTCCTTAATATAGCTAAACTTATTTCTTTCGTACATACTGCACTGACTGATATCAAACGCACCGCGAGACGGCATAGGAATATCAAAGCAACAAATTCGTGCGATTTCGGATTTATGTGAATATAACGGTTTGAAAAACCGCGCCAAAGTGAATAAATAAAAATATAGATTCCGAAATAAACCGCGTTATATGGAAACAGCGTTAAACGGAGTAGCGTTAAGCGGGGTCTTACTATATATATATATATATGTGTGTGTGTGTGTGTGTGTGTGTGTGTGTGTGTGTATTCGTATATAAGCCATGAGATACAGGGTTTGTTTTTAATTTAATAGAAATGAATGAATAGGCATTAGGAAAGGTCTATTTTCAGGTTTTTTTCACAACTGGAACGCGTATAGGTACAATTTGTTAGAATATATTACATCTGTTATATCATCTTTGAGCTTAATTGAATAATTGCATAAAATTAATTTTATTAACTATTAAGTTCATAACTTCAAATTCAAGAAAAAACATCAGAAATATCTTATTTTTAATGTCTTCGATTAATAACACTGTACACCTAGGTATTTATTAAACTACATACAGAGAGAATGAATGATTCCATGTAGTTCATCGGGATGCGAGCGCGGTTTTAGTTGTATGAATTTAATAATAAATGACACAAGATCTGAATTATTAATTGAACACATTTCCATTTAATGTTCATACAACTACAAGGGCTTTTTTTAGAATAATGGAAACCGGAAATATACATCAAAAAATGGCTAAGAAATCATAGTTTAGTTGTCGACCAACAAACAAAAATTGCCAAAACCAAAGAAAAAATATCAGATCCAGTTTGGAATTTTATGTAAATTTCACTTAAACAATATCAAAAGTATGCATGTATACTTATATAATAAAGAAATGTTGAATATATAGAATTTTTTTTGTCTATCTATCCCATCACGCCGCGACTCACGAATAGGCGGAGAGGACTGAATATCACATAACTGGATCCTGACATACTTGCTTTGCTTCCGTCACATTCATACAATTTCTCACAAATGCTCTGCGATTTCTTCTAGCTATTCGACATAAATATTTTGCTAAGAGGATAGCATTCCTGTACTTCTTTTTTTACTACACCACTGGATCCACCACCGTTGAACTTCATTTTTGTATGAGTTGTCTTGTCTGATATTTCGGGATCAGTTGTTTGCGACGATTCAGGCTGCATTATCTTGGCTATAGAAACACCATGCACCAGAGTGAAAGAGGAGCAACTTGGACCCAGTGGGCCAACTGGATCAGCTTGGCCTCCTTCGTTCAGTGAACACAGACATGGTGGACTTATCCCACCAAAATTTAGCTATGATTAAAGCTTAGTTCCAATTTGCAACAGGATCCCTGTATTACCTTATAGTGGAGCAGGGCCTGTAGCCCTATAAGACAGCTGTCTCAAACAGTGCTGGCATGCCGTAACTAGCCATTCTTGTGCCCTGTGCAAGAATTTGCCTTTAGGCCACTTAATTAGGTTTGGGAAAATAATAAAACAAATACATTACAATAGATTTTTAATAAGATTTATTTTAATTGCACTCTTCTGGCTTTCATTTCAGCAAATTCATTAATTACATCGTCATAATTAATATTTTTAACGATATTGTATTCTATTGAAATAATAGAATTGGATAATCGTTCTTGTCCGATAGTTGATTTAAAATAATTTTTTATTAATTTCAACTTGCTAAAATTTCTCTCGCACGAAGCAATAGAAACGGGAAGAATTAGAAATATTTGAAGAGTGGCGTTGATATTTGGGTAAGACTCAATTAAACCAAAATCATGAAGAGCCTGTATAATATTAAGCGGAGATGCAGTTTCCATATTTTGTATAAGAGTCGTTATTTCAAACTTAAAACTTTCAATTTCACATGTGAATTCGTACTGTTTTAAATCTTTACTATATTTAATAGCGAGATCTGCAGCCGATTTTTTTTTTAAAATCAGCAACACTCATGTATTGTAAAGACGAGCCATAGAGAAAGCAAAAATCGTCAGTTTTCATTTTTTGATAACGCCAATCTATTTGAGACAACAGCGTGTCAAGAACAGGGGCCCTCAGCTAACATTGTTTGGGGCCTACTAAATTAACCAATTAACCTAACGGTAAGAGCTATGCTAAACTAACACGCTTTAGAGGAGCTAGATTTGCACTCCCATTCCGACATTGCCACATTATTTGCATAATTGACAAATGACAAAATATATTTTGATTTTTCCGACTACCGACAGAGCCGTATTTACTATCATTTAAAACATTGATATAGTTTATTCAAATCCAATACTGTTACAAACCCTAAACGTTATCTAGATAAAAATTTAAACCAACGATTTAAACGTTAAATTGTTTATTTTATATTTTGACTGCAAAGAGGGCCCTGGGCTGCAGCCCATAAAGACCATGCCTAAATCCACCCGTTCAAGAACACTATAAATTTGTATTTTAAACAATTCTTCGGGTGTCAAGTTACTTCCTTCATCTATTTCCATTATCTTAACTCTTCTTTTTCATTTATTTTGGGCCCCCCTTCCAAGTGGGCTTTGAGTGCCGGCGCTGATATATGAGGCGCCTTTGTGCAGAAACCACAGATTTCTGTGGCAGAAACTGATTTCGCGCCCCTGCAATAAATTTTTTTTTGTCAACAGATGACGCCAACTCCATTCATGTAGAATACTATGTGGCGGGGCGAAACAGGCCCTTCCACAGGCTGCCCACCCCTGTGGAGGGGTCAGCCGGATTGTGACTTCCACAGGCTGCCCACCCCTGCGGAGGGGTCAGCCGGATTGTGGAGGACATGGATTTAGATTTCACAGACTGCCCACCCCTGCGGAGGGGTCAGCCGGATTGTGGAGGACGAAGATCGACGGCCGGGCCCGGACTCCATGATAAATATTTTCAAGGGGTGGGACCAGAACTCGAACCCGGATCCTCCAGACTGGAAAGCCGAAGCGTTTTCACGCGGCCAATCCTGCAATAAATTATTTACTTTTCGAAATTAATTATTTTACAATACGATTTTTGTATCAAATATTATACGCTAGTGTCATTTTTTAATTTTTGAAATTAAAAATTTATTTCTATAACCTAATGTAAAATATTAATTACTTTTAAAAAATTGATAAATTTTTTTCATTGTGAATTTTTCCAATCATTTTTTGGCGCCCCCTATAGTTCAGAGCCTTTGTGCGATGCATAACCTGTACGTGTACACCCACTTCCGCCGGCTCTTGTCTCAAGATCTTTATGAACCTATGGCTCAAAAATATTTGTGCTTATTATAAGTAAAAGACGGTCTTTGTAAAATAGAAGTATACTTATTAGATGCAGGATTAGATAAGAATAATAATTTTTTGTGAATGTTCTCATTATTACATTTATGTAAAAAATGAACAAATTAGTGATATAACTTTTTAATTGAAACTTCCGAAGTGTATTCTCTGATTTTGGTTCGGGATGCTCATCGTGATTGAAACGCAACAAACAATGATATTAACATTAACGCTAATATCATTGTTTATTGCGTTTTTATTTCTGTAATGTATTCTATGATAGTGGTCTCCACACTTTTTAAATGCACATTTCTTTATCAGTAAAGGAAAATAGCACACACCTCATACAACAAACATGTATTATGACCAAAAAAAAAATGCACACCCTCCGAAAATTTCTTACACATGCTACATACTTTGGGGATCACTATTCTATAAGTGTTAGTAAGTTCTATATTATTCGTTAATATAGTGAATAATATACAATGCATTAAGATAAATTTTCCAAGATTATTATATAAAAGAACTACTATTTATTAAATATCCATGTCAAACATCATACACAATGCATTTTCACAGTTTTGTAAAGAATAAATTTTACAGTTAATATGAAACTTTCATTATAAACATTAATGACAAAATTTTGAAATGAACTGAACAATAGTACAAAAACATTTTTTTGTAACTAAATACATCATATTTAATCTAACAGTTTTAATCATACGTCTATTTTTAATTTTGAGTCACAAGAAGATATCTTTATAATAGTCTTTTTTATTCTTAAAGCAGTTAATCGAGCTGATGGATTTGGATGCCAACATTCTTTCATCAGTCTTGACATTGAATTTAATATCTGAAAGGAAAAATAAAACAAATGCACAATTGCACAAATGCACAACAAAAGTATTTTGAAGATACCTCCATTATCTGATTTTCACTTTAATTACTGGCTATCTAGTTGAATATTCTCAGATTTATCCATCCAGGAATTGGATAAAGCGAAACTATTTGATTTACATAAAATGTTTGAGTTTGTCCACACTTTGCTTTTGTGGATTTATCATCCATAAAAGCAAATGGGAAGTAAAAAAATACATCATATATAATAATTTATGTCTGATACATTTATTATTATAGAAAAATGTAAATGTTTAATAAATAAAAACAGACTGTGATAACTTATTATTGGAAAAATAGTAACAAGAAGCCATATCATATCCATACATTTAACAAGAGAAGCCTAATGGAACCGATATCCTTGATATGCAAAACAGAAAAAGGCATCTTGCAGCCTAATGTAAAATGTTCTCATCTTTATTTACTTTTTCCTAAGTTATTCAACCCAATCTTTCCTCATGTTAGTAAGATAACAGAGGTTCTCCATATTAGTTTATGGTGTGAATCATGAAATGAATAATATAACTTACAGGATCAAAAGCCCATCGATTTGGAATGATAGGACGTCTTCCATCTACACAAACTATTTTCCTCATATCTTCAAAGCTGGGATCATTTGGAACCATGTCAAAATATGGGGGCTTATATGATTCTGCAATACCTTTATAAAAGAACAAATAATCAGTATTCATAATAAAAAATTTTTTGTTAGAATTTTTCATATAAAATTAATGATTCATTTTTGAGAAATGATTTTAGAAATAGCAACAAATTAAATCCATCTGTAATTGTTGTTCTCATTAGATATTAATTGGACAACAGTATATTTATAAATATATTTATATATTATAAAAGAAAAA
>AYEL01069303.1:0-58600 GCA_000484575.1 Olivierus martensii
GGATTGAAGTAAGGATCGAGATCGACTCATGCGCAGTTTAGTCAGTTTTAAAGAAAAATATTTCTAATAGTACTTCTTTTTCAAATATAGTAAATATTTGTCGATTTTTTTCCATAGTAAGAATACACAAAATTTAACACCTATAATCTGATAAGTTTCTGAAAGTATAGCAGTTTCAGCATGACATCATTAGCACGTGATATTTTAAACCAATAATATGACGGTTTACTAACAGTAGGAGATCGTCTCTCGGATCGGCTAATTCGCATTCGGTGAATACCAACAGAATCTCGATCCAGCTTCCAACTCCATCTCAGATTCTGTGATCGAGAATTAGACTCGATCTCGATCCTGTTTGGTGAATATGGCCGTAAGTGGCGGGACGAAACAAGCTCTTCCACAGGCTGCCTACCCCTGCGGAGGGGTCAGCCGGTTTGAATATGGCCGTAAGTAGCGGGACGAAACAAGCTCTTCCACAGGCTGCCTACCCCTGCGGAGGGGTCAGCCGGATTGTGGAGGACGGGGATCGACGGGGCGGGCCCGGACCCCATGATAAATATTTTCAAGGGATGGGACCCGAGATTCGAACCCGGGTGCTCCAGAGTGGAAAGCCGAAGCGTTTCCACGCGCCCAATCCGGCCCCTTTGAAAACATATTAGGAATTATTAAACAGCAATTATTTAGGTTATTCTGCTTTCTGCGTAGTTTGTCTTTTTTAAAACTACAATTTTAATTACCTTTTTTTTTAAATTATTGATAATCATCGTCGCGATGACGTCATCATGATGATCTACAGTTATTCTAATAATGGATGACACTACAAAATCGTGATGCCATGACGATGCAATAAAGTGTGACGGCGCAATGTCATCATCATTGCGATAACCTGACGCAATCGTGATATCTATACTGGTTAATGCTAAAATTGGACATGATGCCATTATAATATCAACTTATATTTTTGAATAACATTATATTTTTGTGTCCATTATTGTGATGTAATAATTAATATGGGTGCGTTTTTAAATTCAACACACTCCATCAGTGATGTAAACTTTGTTCGTTACTGTTTGTAATCACCAGTGACGTCACTAGTGTATTCAACACTAACTCACCACATCAATCGTAGTATCTGTTCGGTTGACGCTGGTGAATACAGACTTTGACGTCATATTTTAAGATGGCTGCTTCCATACGAAAAACAAAATGTAAAGATTGGAGAATCAGTTTATGCTCTCTCTGTTAATAGTTCCTACAGCAGATATTTTTTGCATTTGAAAAAATAATTTCCTACATCGGTATTAAAAAATTGACTAGCAGCAGAAGACAAAATAACATCGAAATAGTCAGCCATCTTGATGCACAAGTGTTGAATTTAAAAACAGACGCTTTAGCACCCACCGATGGGTTATGACGTCATTTTAGATGTACATCAGAGGTGAAGAGAGTTGAATTTAAAAACGCACTCTATCATCACAAAACAATAAATCATGCCTCTATTATGATGTAATAATGTATGACATGTGACGAAGACGTCATCGCGACATTAAATCAATTAAGCCGTTATCTATACAATACTTATCAACATTTATTGACAATAATATAAACAATAATTTTAATTCCTTAATTTTTCAATTATTAATGACAAAATCCGAGGATTAGACCTTTTTAACGATATTTTATTCAGTTAAGCCGTTATCTATACAATACTTATCACCATTTATTGACAATAATATAAACAATAATTTTAATTCCTTATTTTTCAATTATTAATGACAAAATCCGAGGATTAGACCTTTTTAACGATATTTTATTCGTAGAAATCGGTAAAGTTGTTCGATTGCAAAAGGGATATTAAAGTCAGAATGTCAATAAACAAGTTTACCATTTCCTTGATTATTGCTGCTGCTAGCATACAAACACACACAGGGCCGGAGAAATCGATCCTGCATTGTAAGCGGGAGCCATTTTTAAGTGTTAGTATGAAGTTTCATTCTTATAAATAAATTTGCCACTTGTTTGGAGGAGTCCAATTTAGCTTTGAGGCTACGACCTCCAGCCTAGCGCCGGCCCTGAATACATTACAATATTGCAATTTTATTTATATCAAAATATAGATCATATGTTATGATACTATATTTGATACACGTTTTACTTCTTCCATTTTGTCTACTGTTGGATAAATAATGAACAATTTTTGAGAAAATATGAGAAATTGTGATTTATTTTTTAGAACTACTGTACATAAATAATGTAGTATCATCATGTATAAGTGGTTTGCTGTAGTTTATTTCATTTTTAAAGTTTAATTAAATAAATTTTAAAATACAATTATATAGTTTATATATTTAAAAATGAATGTACCATTTATTAATCTTTAAAATCGATAAATATACATATTAAAAGTGCCAAATCCATTAATATGAAGCAATTTTTCAGTAACTGCCATTTTGAAATTTCAATTTTTGGGTTACTTGAATTTCATGATATTAACATTATTCTGTATTACAATAATGGACGATGGATAAAATAAATAAGCATTAAACAAAGTTATATATAGAAATGAAAATTTGTAAATATAAAAGTAAAACAAACTTATAACTTACAACAAATATAGAATTCTAATTTAAATGAAAATATTCCTTATTATATGAACAATTTGTTTTATAAAATTTTCCTTATAAAAAATTAGTAGTACATTTAGACATTCTTTTTGTTATTTATATATAATTTTGAATTAAAATTAGCATCAAAATAACAAATTAGAATTATAATCATTCAAATAAATTCTTAATAATAATGATCAGTTGCTTTATATATAATATATCAATATTATACTGCTAGTTGACAGATAACTTTCAAATACAATAAAGCATCCATTCAATTATTCAAACTACTCACTTATTTGAGCCATCGTCACCCAAAAAAAAGTTACAATATCTTCTTTTAGTGTATTTGTTGTGCTGAAATATCATTTTTCTGTCCTTTAATGCATTAAATCAAATTGACAATAAGCTTCCAAATTAAAACAAAATCTAAACTAACTTACAGGACCTTATAATAAAGATGCAAGAGCGCTTACAAGCTGGACTGCCTCTTCAGCTGCACAGAGAAAATCTCTGTGCAGCTGAAGAGAGGGAGTCCAGCCTGTAAGTGCTCCTGCATCTTTAACTTTATTTTAAGGTCCTGTTAGTTAGTTTAGATTTTGTTTTACTTTATTGTATTTGTTTCCATTATTAAAATATAACAGCATAAGTTCAAGCGAAATATTGATATATTTATTTCCTAAAGATCTTTCAGCTTAAAAAAGCCATCTTCAGTAGGAACAAGTAAAAGAATTACAAATGGAACAAGTACTAATTTTCTATAATACTTGTTCCATTTGTAATTCTTTTACATGTCCCTACTGAAAATGGTTTTTTTAAACTGAAAGATCTTTAGGAAATAAATACAGTGATACCTCGGATCACGAACTTCCCGGTTCATGAACAAATCGGTCTACGAACACCATTTGCGAACAAATTTTGCTTCGCTTCCAAATCAGTCTACGAACACCATTTGCAAACAAATTTTGCTTCGCTTTACGAACGATGATTCACGAACACATACGCACACAGTGCATGAAGCACATGTGACTCGCGCTCACGGTCTACGAACACTATTTGCGAACAAATTTTGCTTCGCTTTACGAACGATGCTTCGTTCACGAACACGCGCGATGGAATGCATGGAGCACACGTGACTCACAGCACACAAAATCCTGAGCACAGCCTCGCCCCCAGCAGCAATCCAGTTCACCCAGCTCATATGGGTACAGTAAATAATATTCATATATTATAACTATATAATATTGCACGATATATATAATATCATAACAATAAGTAATATTTATTGCCAGAGCCATAACTAGGGTACACAGCGCCTGTAGCAAGGGTCAAACTTGCGCCCCACATTTTTTGCATTTAAAGATAACAATTTAGCCTTTGTTAAGGGTGCAACTTGGCCGCTCTTACCCATGAATTATCTCTTCCAAGAAATAAAATGAAAGAAAAACACAACGCTACGTCTGCGAACGTTTATCGAAAAAATTTGCGCCCCTAATCAAAAAAATTATTAAAAAATTTGCGCCCCTAATCAAGCTGCGCTGTGGCGAATGCCGCTTTCGCCATGCCCTAGTTAAGGCCCTGTTTATTGCATACTTAAGTATAATTATATTTATGTATATAATAAATATTACTTACTGTTAAATATAATACAGGTACTTAATTACACTTAATAAATAATAAGTATACTTATTTAACAATAAATAATATACTTATTAAATAAGTATACTTACTATTTATTACCATTAGGTACTTATTGCTTATTAAGTCTAATTAAGTCCTATATTTAACAGTAAGTAACATTTATTTCATATTTAAATATAATTATACTTAAGTATGCAATAAATATTACTTACTATTATGATGTTATGTATATTATGTAATATTATATTATTTATTATTAAAATGATTGTTATTATATTATAATATACTTAAGTATGCAAGAAATATTGTTTAGCTTCTTCAGTAGTTAAATTTAATACATTTATTTTGTTTTGGAGGAAGATTTTTCATAATTTTTATAACAAAGATATTTATGGACTTAAAATTTGCTCTAAAATTTTTAAAAATTCCATCATTCGTAAATTGACTACCATTATCCGATACGATCGAAAAAATTCTCGAAATTTTTGGAATATCTCGGAATAATTCGTGAGCTAATCTGCTAGCAAATTTTCTAAAGCAAAAAACAAAAATATTTTTTTTGCAGATCATACTAGAATGTGTAATGAAGCTATTATTGCAACAAGATAACGTGCGCGGAAATGTAGCAAGTATAGCAACATTATAGTTTCTTTACCTACTTCCTATTAAGTAAATATTGTATTTGGTTTTCGTTTTCTTCAGGCAAACAACAACTTTATATAAAATGATAAAAGTTGCTTCGAGATGATTAGAATATGACCTAATAACACAACTCGTGAGATGATGTAGAGTTATCTCGTTCTGTCTCTTCAAGATACAGTAGAGAACAATAGAAGAGGCTAAAAAGAAATTAGCTGGGTCAGCAGGTCAACTATATGTAGATTTTATTCTTATCATGCATTTTAGACTGTCCGTTATTTAAGTAACTAATTATTTCTCTAAAAACAACCTCCAGCTGTATCTAATCATAATGAAAATGCACCTGTTAATTAAGAAATATAATAAAATTAAACATAATTATGAATCAGAAGCAAATTGTTTGTATAAATAATTAAGAATAGCTCCATAATAAAAAAATCATTTGTGAATTGTTCCTTCTCTGCATGTGGAGCTACAAAATTCTCTCTCTAGATAAATAAAAATTGTAACTCAGTACAGGCGCTTCTCTAATTAGGTATATTCTACTTATGAATATGAAATTTCAATAAATCTTCAATAATTTAAAGGGATATGCTAACAAATTGCTCTAGCAACCAATATAATGTAAAATTACACAGTTAGCTAACACATTATGGAAGTATTTCAAGATGGCGATGATTACACAAAAAATTTCTCGCTTTATATTCGGAACTTTTTATTAAAATTTGTGAAAGAAGAAACTTAATTGATCTAATTGTAAAATATATTACAATTATACAGTATATATAGTGCACTAGTTTTGGAGCCAAAATAACGACAGTATCTGAGTTACGAACAATCCGATTTACGAACAAAATTTGCATACGAATTATGTTCGTAACTACAGGAACGCCTGCATAACATTTATGACATAAATATTGCACTTAACAAATAACAAAAATAACATAGTTTTCATTACATGAGATTTCTAGTATACTGTATTTTTTCTCTTCTTCTAGTGCCAGTCCTGCTTCTCAGGATAGGAATCTTTCTTCTTTTCTTATCTTTCGTTTTCTCTTCTCTTCCTTCCTTTTCAATAGGGTAAAACCTCAGAGTAAGTCCTCTAACCCTCTCATTCACTGTATATAAAGAAAATCTTCAGATGATTTTATTATATAGATAGAATAAATATTTTGATTATTTGAAAATATATAACAAGCAATTCTTGCAAGAAGCTGCTTCGTTCCCCTGTTTTTAAAAATGTAGGATTAAAATATATGTCATAAATCATCTCCAATGGCACAACATATTTATTAAATGCCATAAAATTATTCAATAATTAATAGGAACTTCCGGTATTATTAAATGGATAAAGTTGCAGGATTAATTTATTTCATTGAATATTAATAATTTACTCCTAATGAATTTCTAGAAATGAAAGGAAATAATTTAAGAGTTATTAAAGAGAACATTGAAAAGGGTTGAACGCCGCTATTTTAAATAGTTAAAGACAATTGTTAATCGATATCTTTAATGTCATAATCATGAAAATTCATTAAATTTATTCAATTATAATTTTAGAGTATCGTAAGCGTTCGATTATTCATCACTTTTCAATGACTTAAGTTGCAGATGAAGTAACTTCTAATAGCTGAATATGGCCATCGAATTTTATGAAAATCTACTGATGGCAGTGTATCAAAAGTTGTTAAATGAAGAATATACAGTCAACGTACATAAAGGATGATTATATCTTATAAGTCCCACTTTTCTTCAGAAGTCAGGTTGAAAATACAGCACAACATGAGCATATTCAGAACACACTTAAAGTAGGCTCTATATTAAACATTTTTGCCTTAATTTATTAGTTATAAATGACTTAATTCAGAAATAATAAAACGTGCAACATGCAATCGAAGTAAATAGTCCAAAAATAAATATTTTAAGCGAATATATAAAAGTATAATTATGATGTTGCACTTACAGTAATTTTTACTTTCAGTTGCCAAAGAAACTCCAAGTCATCCAATTATTTAAATGTCCAAAAATAAATATTTTAAGCGAATATATAAAAGTATTATTATGATGTTGTACTTACAGTAATTTTTACTTTCAGTTGCCAAAGAAACTCCAAGTCATCCAATTATTTAAACTAATTTTTAAAGTGAATTTTCCACTTTGATTATCAGATGGTGTAAAATGCCGGCTTTGATAGTAAATTGCGTATTCTTTCCTTTTTTTTTGCAATCGATATCACACCTTTTCCTACACTTTTCCTCACATTTAGTAATTATTCTCTACAGTAATTATTCTTACACTTTTTCCCACATCTTTCCTCACGTACAGTGTATGAGACATAAACTGCATTTAAAATAATCTATATTGTTTTTTAACTAATAAATTTAAATTTTTTCACGGTTTTCCTGTCGGAAAATTGCTCATTCATAAATTTAAAACATTTTGAGCTCTTAAATAACTAAGGATCTAAAAATGTAAAATTTTGTTGCAGAATCAATAAGAGCTAATCTACCAATGGGGATTACTATAAAAATAATTATTAATAAATATAATTATTCTCTACAGTAATCTCTACAGTAATTATTCGTACACCTTTTCCTACATCTTTCCTCACGTAGAATAATTATTCTCTACAGTAATTATTCTTACACTTTTTCCCACATCTTTCCTCACGTACAGTAATTATTCTCTTCAGTAGTCTCTACAATAATTATTCTTACACCTTTTCCTACACCTTTCCTCACGTACAGTAATTATTCTCTACAGTAGTCTCTACAGTAATTATTCTTAAACCTTTTCCTACATCTTTCCTCACGTATAGTAATTATTCTGTACAGCAATATCTACAGTATTCTATACAGTAATCTTATAATTATTAAACAAACAGCAAAAAATCACCATTATAAAAATTTTAATATGAATCTATATTATTCAAATATGCTAAGAGACACAGTACAGGTGTTTTAATTTATAAAAAACTCCCGCCAGGCCGCTTCGCACGGCTAAAGACGTCATTGACGTCACTACATGTCATACGAGTAAAAATTTATTTCATACCATAAACTTGTCAAAATTTCTTTTGGCCTGTACTAAAGCAATGCCAAATATTTTACTCAGAAAAGATCCTGTGTCTTGAGCTGACATTACATGTTGACTTAACCGAACTAACAGGTACATTGAATAGCTTGAAAAATTTTTTAATATAAAAATATCATTTAATATATATAAATATAAATTCAAATAGGAATATTTTAAGTTATATAAATGAAATTATTATGAATTTATCATTAATGATCATATTAAAATAAAAGGAACTTACAAACCATCCATTTTATCATAAAATGTTATGAAGTTTGTCAGTTCAGGTTCTAAAACAGCAAATAGTTCAGCCATCATTTTTCTACAATTATTTATTTATTTTAATAACAATAATCCTTATGAAAATATTATTTAAAAATTCAATTAATATATAATTACCTTAATTCTTCATTGATTTGTTTCCTTTAAGAAAAAATTTAATATTAGTCACTTATATAATAAAATAATTATTTACAGGCAGACCCTGACTTATATAAGTGGATTGTTCCACAAAACCTTACAAAAATCAAATCTATGAGTATCAGAGCGTATATTACAGTATTAGTGGATCAGAAAGACTTAACATGAAAAGCAGTTGCATTAAAAAATAAGCACATAAATTGCATGGCAAAGCAATCATTTATCATATTGGAAGAGTTGTATTGAATTCTAAGTTCCACATTTCTGGTCTTTTGAGCAGGGATAGGCTTGGATCCAGCTCATTTAACTAAAATTAACCTTATGTAAGTTGGGATTGCCTGTACTGTATTTATAAATAAGCTATATTAATTTCTTATTTTGAAAACATTGCAACCAAAAAGTTGGAATAAAATATGTTTACATGCATGTTTTATTAATTTAATTAAAAACATGTATATTTCTTAATGTAAATGTTTTAATATTTATCCTATAAATGCTTATATACAAATTTTATGTAATTCACCTTCATTGCTAAAAGCTAAAAGCTTTGCTAAATTGCTAAAAGCTAATAATTAATACAAATTTTTCTTTTTCTAAAGGATATAAATTGAACATTGCTATTTTTTTCTCTCTCTCATAAACTATAAAATACACATATGTTTTAATTTTTTTTACATATAATAAAATGTATAATTATTATCCATAGAGAAATTTCATACATATAATTTAAGCAAAATTTCCATAATTTAATAAAGTATTATTTGATTGATTAAATTTTTATAATTTACTATTATCAAATTTCATTTATATTTTTAAGAAGTAGCATAAATATTTATTTATTTAACTATCTCTGCTTATAATCGAATTACTTCAAAATTCAACAAACTACAGCATTTATTGGCAGTTTTAAGTAATAAACGTATTTTATTAATCATACCTTTTTTGGATTACTTCATCTTCAGTGATATTCAATCGACTACAGTGTTGTAATTTAAAATATTAGTTATAATCATAAAACATGTTTTTTATACTATTTAATCTAACTTAGGTTATTTCACTTTGTTATATTTACATTTCTCGAATGCAAAATTACAAATTTTCTGATGTAAAAAAATTTTTAAATGCATTCTGTAGCTGATTGAATATTGCTGAAGATGAAGTAATCTGAAAATGCTACGATTAATAAAATATGTTTATAACTTAAAACTGTTAATAAGTGCTGTAGTTTGTTGGATTTTGAAGTATTATAAATAAATTAATTTCTTTGCTTAATAATAATTAATAAATATTTTTTAAAACAAATTTAATTTCTTAAATACAAAAATATTTACTTTTGTGCATTTGATAATAATTCTTCACTGTTTGTTCTGCTTAAGTTAGAACTACTAGGAGTACGAGTGATATTGTTTGGCTGAGTTGAAAGCTAAAACAAAAGTTTTACATACCAAATAATTTTAATTATATTGCTTTCTATATGAAATATTTATAAAACAGTATATTTTATACTAACCTGACTAACATGAGAAGCTGAAGCATGAATATCAGAACCAAGACCAAAAAACTTGATGCAAAAATCTTGTTCTGCCAAACATACTGGTTCTAAAGCACTTAGCATTTGTTCAATCAACTGAAATCAGAATATAAAAATATGCAATATATTAATATATTTGTCATTATAACAATAAAAATGAACAAAAATAAAAAATTTCAATTGATCTTAAATTATTAAAACTGAGAATGCTTATAATAGATTTTTAATTACAGTTAATTGTAACTACACTCTTGTTATGAAAATTGCAATATCAAGAAAGATGTGAGCTATTCAACTGAACTTTATGTCAAAGATTATTTATATTGCCACAAATAAATGGTTAGATTCACAGAGTTATATAATATATTTTAGACATAACACTCAGTATCTCATGAAATTGTGAAGTCAAATGATAATGGCATCCAGATTCAATTCCAGTCCATATATATATATATATATATATATGAAAAGCCCATATGGCATAAGACAGCACAAATGACGATAATGATGCCAATTAGAGTCCTTCACATTAAAAAGATGTCTTTTAATCCAATTTTAAAATATTTGCTTGTTATAAATTTCTTGTAAAAAAGCAGATTAAAATTTATATATCAATTTTTGGTATACATTATATTTGCTTATAAAATTGGGGGTCTTATATCAAGTCTTGTAAACCAGAGTTGACAAGTAATATAAAATTGAATAATGTAATGTAAAGGATCATTTGAGTAATCTTAACTAATTTTTTTAACAAAATAATTTCTTTTACCATTTTATTTTGATATTTTTTTAAAACTAATTTTATCATATCATTGTTAACCATTGCTAAACTGGTAAGGGTCCATCAAAAGAGGAGAAAAATTTAATTGTACATAGTGAGAGTTATCTGAAAAATGTTCAGTTTTTCAAACATTTTTGTATACAGTTTTTTCATATGAAAATACATTTTCAAAATTTTTTTGGCTTTTTTTTTTTTTTACATAATTAGCAACATACTTCAAATGCTTTATGCTAATGTAAATATATAAGTATTCTCCAATTTATGTATATCCAACTTTTGTAAATTTTATTTTACATAAAACATTTTCCATAATTTATTTAATTTTTTTTATATTAAGCATAAACAATTACTATATTTATAAGCTACAACTGCAAATATGTTGATTTACAACATTTAAAAGTACATGATTTATTTGTTTTGATGATCACTTAAGATATTAAATCTTATTATTGATATATCATTTCTTTTTTCATTATTACCCTTTCTATGAGAAACATTATGATGCCATAACATTGTTTAAGTGCAATTACTATTAATCCATCTAGATCTGAGATTTTTTGACTTATGCAAAATTCTATTATTGATATATCATTTCATTTTTCATTATTACCCTTTCTATGAGAAACATTATGATGCCATAACACTGTTTAAGTGCAATTACTATTAATCCATCTAGATCTGAGATTTTTTGACTTATGCAAAATTTGGGTTACATAAAAACTCTGGTCTCAATTATTTGCATAAACCAAGAAATTTTTTTTTAAGTGCTAATTTAAAAAAATGAACCAGTGAAAGTTAGGCTAACTTTCACTGGTTAACTTGTTAGGCTAACTTGTTAGAAAAGTAATTAATTTTTCCAATGAAAGTTGATAGGAGCAGAAGTAAAGGTTATAAAGTAATCCAAGGAATATTTGTACCCTGATCTCAATTATTTGCATAAACCAAGAAATTTTTTTAAGTGCTAATTTAAAAAAAATGAACCAGTGAAAGTTGATAGGAGCAGAAGTAAAGGTTATAAAGTAATCCAAGGAATATTTGTACCCATTTTTATTTATTTCCTCATATAAAAATTATTGAAATAAGGCATTCTGACCCCTGTATCAAGTATATGGTGAGGACACTATATACTGTGATGATACGGTTATATACTGTATATGTGAACTATTGATATCATGTGCATACATCATTTCCAGTCAGGATAAAAATCATTTCTTCAAGTATTGTTTATTACTCTATCTTCTAATATTTATTTTGAAATTGTATAGTTATAGTTTAAGCAATTTCTATTAGAAATTATATGATCTTTTCAAAATTTTTAGTGCAAATAAAAGAAAGATAAAAATAAAATTAAAAAATTTAATAAATATCTTAAATAAAAATTCAAAATCAAATAAATAGTATATTATATAAAGTATTTTAAAATAGGAATTTTCTGTATAATCAGAAATTTAATAGTTTGTTTACATATATCATATGTGCAAAACCAACAAATGTCATGTTGCAAAGCTATAATCTACTTTTAGAAATTTTTAATTATGAATATTACAGTTATATGGGAGTGGTATTATGCAGACCAAGTCTTTCAGATAATTTTCATTGGCTGATTTTCATGGTTTGCAAAATGTAATGAGTAAATCAGGTGATTTAGGAAAATTCTAATTTTTTCAAATTTAAAAA
Organism: Olivierus martensii; assembly: GCA_000484575.1. Taxonomy (NCBI): domain Eukaryota; kingdom Metazoa; phylum Arthropoda; class Arachnida; order Scorpiones; family Buthidae; genus Olivierus; species Olivierus martensii. Next base: position 12,371 of record AYEL01069303.1, read on the forward strand.
AAAATTTTTTATAAATGCTTCAAATATGAGTGGTTGCATGCAAATTCACAGTCTGCAGACCACTGATGATTAATAAAAATCAATCATTTATAAAATATGAAATATGCAAAGAATATATGATAAAATCTACAGAAAGAAAAATTTAAATGAGTAATGAAAAAATATATCATAATCATATAAGTGAGGGGAAATCATCTAACAAATCAAAATAAAAAATATCAATTAATGAAATAAACTTTTTACCTTATCAAATACTTCTCTCTCTGCTAAATCTAATTCTGATCCAAAGTGTTCTGGATCCATTCCCAATAAAGATGATGACCATTGTTTGGTACTTCCTTTTCCTCCTAAATCTTGACTAGAACCTGATACACGAGCTATAAAAATAAATTATTCAAATAAAAGTATCTGCTTTGTGAAAAAAAAAATAATAAAGATGTCCCCAATTTATGATAATTTGTACTTATATTAATAAAGTATTTAAGATGGCTACTATCAATGCAATAATGACAGCCATGCCAACATACAACTCTATTAATTCAGCTACTGTATTTCATTTCAATTCAAAAATGTTTTCAGAAATGTCTATAATAGTACTGCACGTTATATTGAAATTAATTTTTAAAAAGAAAAGGAAAGGATTTCAACAAAAGTTGCCTAACTATATGTATTTCAGGAAAATACTTGAAAATAATCCATATCTACCAACATATATGACTCGTGAAAATAATGTAATATCTCAATAAAAAGTTAGTCTCTATCTCTTCATCATCTATTAATTAACCCATTTATAATCATCATTTCATGCATACAAAGCACTGCCTGCCAATGAATATTTGTAATTTAGTTTAATTGATATTCATAACTTTTAAAATTTCATATTCCTCTTATTTTTCATCAGAAAATTTTGAAATTTTTAATTTTTGATTAGATTCTATGTCTTTCTATAATCATTTAATTATTTGTTTTATATACAGTCAATTCTCATTATTCGTGGATTCCATATTTGTGTATTCGACTATTTGCAAAAATTTATTTGTAACCACCAAATCGATTTTCGCAAAGCTTTTGTGGTTATTTGTGAACTCCCACTGATTTGCGAAAATACTGTTATCAATGTAAACTCTCTCTTTTTCTCTCTAATAAAGAAAATTGTTTCTGTGTTGTTCTGCCAGAAAAGTCTCATTACCTATCCTTGCTCACTCCACAGACTGCAGATAGACCAAAAGTTTGTTCATATCATCCACAGGTCCCACAGAAAAATGTGATCCTATGTTTGAATGTAGCCTCAAATTTATTTCCTGCACATTTGCTTCTCATGCCTAGATTTCAGATCTGAAGAAAAAAGCAATGTAGACAAAGCTGATGCAGTTTTTAAATGCAGTTCAGAAAGACAATGTGTCAGCTGCCACATCAAAAATAAGATTTTATTTACTACATAGCTAGTGTTTTAAAAAGTTTAAGATTACTGTAATTATAATACTGTATATAGTACTATACACTGCATATACTGTAATTATTTGTAAGTGCTGTAATGCACATTTAATAAGATATTTTTAAACTAAAAAACATACATAAAACAAGGATGAAAATGTTGGAAAGAAAGGTTTGCAGGAACCTAACTCTATTTCCCATAGGCACAATGGTTCAGTATTTACAAAGAATTTACAGAACATTAACTACCGCAAATAACGAGAATCGACTGTTATTTTCAATTTAAGAAGTATTGATTATGTATGTTAGGTTAAAGGTTATACAATTCTTTTTTGCAAAGTTTTAACCATCCATTCAAACAATTTTTATTAGATAACTGCATATCTGATGAATAAAATAAGCCATGAATCATGAAATTTTGAGATATTTATTTTTTTATTTTTTTTCTTTTACTATTATTGTCCATAATTTATAATTTGAAATGTTTGTTCTAGAATAGACAAATGTTTTTGTAAAATGCATTGATTAATAGTTCTTGATGTACTGAAGAGGATACAGAAATATCAAAAACGTTATATTTGAATAAAATGTATTTTTGTTTCTGTGAAAACAAACTATTGCTGCTCAATTAAATGCTAGTTTATAAAATATGAATATGTAAGATGATTTGAATGGATTCTATTAGTAGAATTTGGATTATTTTTTTATCCAATCTTATTGATTCTGCATTCTATTCTATTATATTTTATTAATCTTATTTTGGTTTTGGGATGAGAGAATTTTGTTTTTGAAATTTTAAGTGAAAAATAAAATTTTCATATGATGAGCTTTAAATTTGTAAAACTGAAAAAATATTGTCAATAATACAAAAATATTGTTAATTCTATTAAAATAAACGAGAATGTTTCTTATTTTTTTCTGCATATTGATTTCTAATATGTCCCAGACATCAGGAGGTTAAATAAATCAAAAATTTAATATTGAATGTAAAAATAGTAAAACCAGATAATCTTTTTTTTTCTATAGTTGCATACAATTTTAATAAATAATTACAATATTTTCATTATGTTTACTTTTTATAAGTTTTGTATATGAATGTAAACATTACACTTTTGTTTTTAGCTTATATTTTCTTTAGTTTACCTGTATAAATGTTTGACAGTAACAAGACATATGCTTTTATCTGCTTATTATTGTAAAGAATAAACAATATTTAAGATTAGTATACTTTATTTCTTTTTAAAAATTTGTTGAATTATTCGAGTTTCAGTCATTTGGAAATTTAACTTCTAATTTTAGTATTGGTGTCTATAAGAAATAATATTCAGAGTTCCAACTATTTGAATTACAATTGAAAATTATAAGCACAACTTTATCATCAGTTGAGGATCTTCTATTTATGAATTTTTATATTTCTTATACATATATAATATATATGTATAAGACATATATATAAACTTACATATATATATATATACACATACATATATACATACATACATACTACTATAACTAATAAAAAATTACATACAATTTACTGAAATTGTATGTAATGCTTTTGACTTTCTATAACAACCATCATCAGTTTACAATAAAAGAATATTGGTCAAAGAAATTTAAAATCAAAAACATATTTATACAGGATAAAGAAAAACTTCATTGTAAAATTGTGTACTGATAGCAGACCTCGAAGCAAGTCGAAAATATCTAATGAACATATGGTCTAAACGGCACCATTTTCGAGTATATCCTTTAAACCAGGGGTGGGCAAACCACGGCCCGCGGGCCGCATGCGGCCCTCGGAGCTACTTAATGCGGCATTTTCGAGTATACCCTTTAAACCAGGGGTGGGCAAACCGCGGCCCGCAGGCCGCATGCGGCCCTCCATCCAATAGCTATAATACCAAAATTTTATCGATAAATAAAAGGAATATAAAAACCGCTCAGATAAATAAATAAAATACGCTAAATAAACACGTTCATTAATAGACAGCCATCCTTGACGATTTTAAAACATATCTTCCGTCCACCGCTCGGACATTCGTGTTGAGACTCCATGGAAAAAGGTCTCTGGTGTCAGGACTGACGTGTAAACAACAAGAATTATGTTTTTGAAATTTTAAGTGAAAAATAAAATTTTCATATGATGAGCTTTAAATTTGTAAAACTGAAAAAATATTGTCAATAATACAAAAATATTGTTAATTCTATTAAAATAAACGAGAATGTTTCTTATTTTTTTCTGCATATTGATTTCTAATATGTCCCAGACATCAGGAGGTTAAATAAATCAAAAATTTAATATTGAATGTAAAAATAGTAAAACCAGATTAGAAAAAAAAAGATTTAGTTGCATACAATTTTAATAAATAATTACAATATTTTCATTATGTTTACTTTTTATAATGTAAACAACATCGACGACAGAGCCACGTTGCGGCAGCCTCATAATATATCAAAAATTGAAAATTCTTTTTCTGCTGCTGTCTCAATTAAGCATTTAAATTATAAATTAATTTATTAATTTGGTTTCTGTTCTTTGAGATTTGGCCCAATTAAAGTAGAATCCACTGTATTGTTTATAAAGTTACAAGCATGAATATATTGGTTTACAACATTAACTTTTAAATGTTACACACAAATATATAAAAGTATAAACATAACATAAATGTATTGTTTGTTGATTTTAAATATCTTATTATAACATAATATTGTTTAATGCAGCATTGTTTTCTTTGAAATAATTGCAGTGTTGTTCTCTTTCAGTCAGGAAACAATAGAGTTCCATAACATAGTGAAAGTGTAATCATTATAGTCTACTTAGTCCCAGAAGTTTTTAAATTCAAAATTTTTATTAAAAAGTTATTTTTTTTTTTTTTAACTAATGTAAAATTCAGGTTTTGTAAAAACATCTTTGGTCCAATCAATTATTTGTTTAAACTGAGTAATAGTTACTTGTTTATCAGAATATAGATAATTGTATCATTACCAAGAATGTGTTATTTACTTTAATCCTGATTTAAGGAGGATAAAGCATTTCTGAAAATGCTCTTAAATTGAATTCTTCTGAATCAAATCTAAATTATCATTAATTATTATTAAAAAAATTATTATACATTCCTGAGCCCAAAAAAAATGTTAACTGTTTCTCTCTGAAATATATTGAAATACCATCTAATTATATAAATGATGATAAAAAAAACTTTGTGGATGTGATGTGAAATATATATAGTGTTTGAATATATTAGAGATGTGGCTACAGTATTAAGAAATGATTGTGATCAAATGATTATTTTTCACTCCACATCTTTCATAATTAATGTGGTTGATGCAGTATAAGTCAGTTCTGAGTTTGATTAATCATATGGAATGATTTTAAAAAGTATTTGAGAAAATGCTATTATGCTGAATAAATGGCTGATAGAAGGAGAGTTAAATGTTTATTCATATATGCTAGCCTCTTAATTTTAAGAATATACACAAGAGGCAGACCTATATGAAGAAGAAATTGACTATAAAGGAAGCTAGTATAATATATATAAATATTTGACATTGTTTGATCAGCTGTTCATTATTTGAGTGCTGCCTGCTATCTTACTAAAATAGACAATAATTATAAATATTTGCATATCAGTAATAAACATTTTTATAGACACTTTCAGTTGAAAGTAACATTTTATTTTTTAATAATAATTTAAGGATAATTTAATAATTTTAATATATGTATAGATTAAGCATCTTTCCATCAAAATTTGGCATTAGTGGAAAATGAGCTTTTAATCTTCATATGAACAGCTTATAGAAATTAAGGAAAGTGATGATTATTGTTAGTTATTTTGTCATAACTTCTAGATAATAACTCTTATATAACAACTATGAGAACAATGATAACCATTACCTTTCTTCTCCTATAAGCTGTCTTTAAAGCTCATCTTCATATAGACGGCCAAAAGCACATATGTAAACTAAACACATTTTCGCCGAAATATGGCGAAAATGTGCTTAGTTTACAAACGTACTATATTTATGTGTATTTATGTACTTAGTTTACAAATGTACTATATGTATGTGTTCATTTATATGCTTAGTTTGTATTTATTTTATGCTTGAAGACTATGCACATTGCCGAGAAAATATGGCTAAAGGTTTTGGCCTTTCGCCATATTTTGGAGGAAATATGCTTAGTTTACAAAAAATAATTTAAAAAATACACTTACCAATTAGACACCACCCTCAGTGGAAATAATAAAAAGCAATTGAATAATTACGACACAGACATATGCCAGAAGACTAAAATTCTATTAATTAATTTCATTCTTATTCTTGCCATGTAATTTAAATAAGCAACATCTAGCGCCATCTATCCACAGAAAAATTCATATATCGTCATAATTTTAAAAAATAAATTTTATTTTGATGGAAATTTATTCGAGAAAATAATATAAATGCATTAACTATTATTTTATAGAAGAATAAAGCATTTTTAATGCATTACGAGGCAACGAAATTATATGTTGGTTGCTCATTATTTATTCCAAGAAAATTTTTTTACAGTAATTAGAATTTATGATTATTTTGATAAATAAGTGCGAGAGAAACATACTTTATATCTAATAAAGAAACCCCAAACAATTTATATTAATCTGCGTGCTAACAATTTATAGTAATTTTGTTTGTCTTATCATTTTTAAAAATTTTCTATACTGTTAACTTCAGTTATTATCTGCGTCATAATAAATTTAGTTTGCATCTTTTTCTCATTATCTTGTTACCTGTACCTTTAACTAATTATATTTATACAACAATGATAAAGATACATTGGAATATTTTTATCAGAATTTATCACGTTCCTGAAAACATTCATAAGAAGAATACACCTTACATAATTAGAATTTTAGCAAACATATATGAAAATAAAGCAATAGAATATTAATTAGACACGATAAAAATGGATTAAAACAAACGAATAGCAAGTTATGAATTTTTATTAAAACAATTTTTTATTCTTACTAAACTTGGTTAAACGCATGGCCAGCATTGCAAGTGGGCGCCACTACAAAGTGGTTGCCCTTTCAAAGTGTTATTTTAAAGTTTTATTCTTATAAATAAATAAATTTCCATTTGTGGAAGCGTCCATTTCAGCTTTGTAGGCGAGCGACGTCCAGCCTAGCGCCGGCCCTGGTTTTATGTATCCATCTAAACCTCCAGAATCAATCATCGTAGAGCTTTCCAGTTTTAGAAGACTATTTCTTATTATGCGAATTCTTTGTTATCCTTTATAATTTAATTCTGAAGGCATTCGTAATTCCATTACAATAACGCGATTGATCGAAACATTAAAAGGCAGATATTTCTGCAACTATGTTTTCTTGAATGTTAATTATAAAAATTTGAAAGAATTTTAGGTATGTTTTATACATATCGGTAGTTTTGATCGCTGTTCCCATTCCTGCATTCTGTCAAGCTGTCCTGTTTTTTGTTATCTGCAGTCGTCTGCGAAGTATCTCAAGAACGGAACAACAATGAAAATTTTCAAATTTTATTGGATTGTTGTTTTTTTATCTAAACTACATAAAGTTATTAATTTTGAATTCTCTACAATGTCTACATGATCCTATTATAAAATGGAAGCCATTCAAAATTTTAAAATTTCCCTCTCTCCTTTGAGAAAAAAAGGAAAACTGGTGAGATTTTCCTTGAACACGAAATGCAGGTGAAACTAAATTAGTAAAATGGAAATAAACGAAGGAACGAGCTCTGTAGGAAGTTGTTTTCGTATAGGAGCGCTACAGAACAATAGGGAGCGATAGTTGTGGACAGGGCCACCGAGTGGGGGTAGGCATCGAAAAGGGCCCGACCGTTGGGCCTCGACATGTCACATAACGTGTCCGACAGTTCACAGGCCGTTTCCAGAGTGCACTGTCTATCACCCAAAGCAATCGTGCCAAAATAACCTATAAGATTGCAAAGCCGGGAAAAAATGGTACCGGTTGAAAGCGAAGATCGATACCCGGAAAATATCCTTAGTGAACCAGGGGTGAAAGGTCAAACGTTAACGAATTATACAGCCGCATATCACTGTGCATACCGTTAAACACTGCTTCGTCTCGCTATTATGTGCAGTGCGACGCGACCTGCTCCCGTGCACTGTTACCTATGCCACCTAGATTCCAGTATATCTCATTAACCTTTGACCCATAGTTCATTAGAAAAATTTTGCGTGTCTCGACCTCCCTTATCGATCGGTAGCATTTTTTCCGAGTTTTGCAATGTATGCAATCTTACTCCAAAGTGATGCACGGTTTCAAGTAGGGCCCGGACCACAGATTTATCACGGGCCCGAAAATGTGGAGACTACCAAAACTATCCAGTTTCCGTGTAAAAAAGGGGAGAGTAACCACAAAGGTAACCACAAACACTTTTAGTAGTCCCTTTTTATTACCAGTGGAGCCCCACATGGTGGATATATTTTTGTTCTTACTCACAGAGGAATTAATACTCTTCTAAAAAATAAAATAATTTTAATTATCATCAATAAAAGTTTTTATTACATTTTTATGTATTCATTTATGCGTTTTCTAGAAATTTATTTGCAATTTTTCTACTAAAACATTAAAAAATCTAAAGAAATCCCAAGCAATTGATTTGGAATATGATAAATGTAATAAAAATTAAATAAATTTACATAATGCATTTAAAATTGGTCAAAGTCTCACATTTTTGATTATATTCTCCATGCAAAATTAATTCATTAAATTTGATGTCGATAAATGTATAGAGTTGCACATTTAAAGATACCTTACTTACTCTTTAGTTAAGAATCTACAGAAAATTGAAAACGGCAAGACGATTAGAGTCGTAAACAACCAGAGACTTCATAATAATAAAATTTTAAAATTTACGCTTGAATGACGTAACGTATTAGGGAGCAGAAAATTAGTTTCATCGCTTTTTTTTGTGAAAGGAAGTTATGCAAAAATATAAAATACTCGTTGAAGTGTTGCCAAGAAAATTCAATTATTTTTTGCATTATGCATTGAAAGGAACATAGTTTACATTTTTAATAAGAAGCAGAAAAAAAAAAATTTTTGCGACGGCCGGGAGTCGAACCCGGGTCAACTGCTTGGAAGGCAGCTATGCTAACCGCTATACCACCGTCGCATCTGTTAATGTTATCACCTTTTATCCTACTTATGTGCACAAATATTGACGTTTTATGTGATTTTACATAAACTTCCCCTTAGATAAAGCACCTTTATTGATTTTGTAACAAAATCTAAGCCAATTTTTGATAAAATTCATTAGCAATTCCTAATCTGAATTGCATTAACGTAGCGCATCGCATTTTTTTCCCGCTGTATATAACACACCTGTCGCTCAATATTAATTAATTCGTAATTATCTTTATACATTAAACTTAATTAATTAATGTTTAGATTAAGTTACGACGAGCATAAACAACAACTTGTCTCCTTTTTTTGCCTATAGAAAACGAGACGTAATTTACCTAAGTGGATCGTTAATCAACTTAAAACAAACGATGCTTACGTATAGGAAACAACAAGGTGTACGGTAACTAAAAAGAAGCTGTAAAATGTTTTAAACAAACTGTAAACATACTCTTTTGACTTTAAGGAGACGAATAAAATGATTTAGAAACCGGCTAAACTTTTATCATTGTTTAGAATGGATCGCGCGATGTCGACAATGACAGATTGATCGATAATTTTTGACTTTTTAATTATAATTTTTGCAATATATGGCTGAATTCTGCTTTTCACGGAATTGCCAAATTTGACATCATTCGATAGAACTCATCAAACTGGTCAAAAATTATAATAGAACCATGAACGAAAGCGATTAGAAGATATTTCGAAAAATTTACTTCAGAATTGCTAAAACAACCATGTACCGCCGCCATATTGGACGAGAAGTAAACCTGTCACGTGACCATATTCGTAATGAAGAAATCCTGCTATGGTTTTATTCCTTGTTTTAAAAGCCAAAAATACGCTGGGAATTGTTCTTATGATTATGTGGGTTATGATTTTATGCTGAAATCCTAAAAGCCAAAAATACACCAGGAATTATTCTTCCGATTATATGGGTTATGATTTTATGCTGAAATCCAATAAGTTACTTATGAAATTCATGGATTTATATATTATATATAAATTAATTTATAATATATATTTGCATTAACATGTATAATTACATCATCTTGGAAAGTATTCTTGCCAAGGAGTTTGAAATAAATCTGCGGCGACACCTTCAAATCAAACAGTAAATATCCGTATAACGTCTCTCCTATAACACGAATTCATATATACGAAATCGCTCTTCTATAACACGAATTCATGTAATTTTACATCTTGAAAGTGTCGCGCACAAGACCTTCTCCCTTTCAAGATGGCGTCGCGCACAGGTATCAGAACTTCGTTGTAATAAGTACTTTTTCATATAGTTACTTATCGATTCCGTTTTCGCCATTGATTTATATACCGATTTACTACTATAGTCTGTTTCAAGATAACCTGACAGCCGAACCACCAAAGGTAACACTGTAGCCTGACTAAATAAATGCAGATGTCTGCTTTACCTTATTGAAAAAATATACCTGCATGTTTTCAAGAAACTGAAGAATTATCAATTTATGCTTGACTCTGTAAATGCCTTTTTAAATTGACTATTAACTGTAGGCCCTTTGTTATATGAAACTCTTACTGTTATGGACTTTGAGAAACTATATCCTTTGATCCAAGAGTTAAACTTATATAGAATTGAACAAACTGGTTGATCTTGAAAATGTCAAGAATGCAGATCAAATTATTGATTTACTACATAATCTAGTACTTGTTGTATGTTACGATTCCTATTTTTTTATTTGAAGGAAAACGTTTTGTCAGTCTAATAGTGTGCACAATAGTAGCCCAATAGCTGGGATTACAGCAAGATAGTTTTATATTATCAAAAATTTAGGATACTAGATAATTTTATGATGAGCATAAAAATTTATTGCCACTATGTGGATAATTCTTCATTGTATGGGAACAAAGAAGATAAAGGATATACTCTTGCTGAACAATTATCAAATGAATCTTTAGGTCTTATCTTAATATAGAACAGAAGAGCAAAACAGTGATACATTTCCTAGATTATATTGGGATTAGAACAGGCAATCAATAAACGCCATAGTTTAAATAATGCTGAAAAAGCTGCTTTTTTATAATGGCCTATTTACATATTGTAGTAATAGTATCTCAAGAAATAAAGAATATAAGATTATTTTTAATTAAGGCATTAGGCATGATTACAGTAGAAAATTCATCTTTGAATTATACTGTAAAGTATATAATAAATGGATGGCAAGCAGTAATAATAATAATAATATAGAACATTCCCAACTTATGACAGGGTTGTATTCAAAAATATCTGTTCCATAGTTTAAATAATGCTGAAAATGCTGCTTTTTTTTATAATGGCCTATTTACATATTGTAGTAATAGTATCTCAAGAAATAAAGAATATAAGATTATTTTTAATTAAGGCATTAGGCATGATTACAGTAGAAAATTCATCTTTGAATTATACTGTAAAGTATATAATAAATGGATGGTAAGCAGTAATAATAATAATATAGAACATTCCCAACTTATGACAGGGTTGTATTCAAAAATATCTGTCATAATTTGAATTCACCATAACTTAGAACACAATAGGTACAACATTATAAATGAAGATTATATTCCCCAATCATAAGAACCTAGAATATTCAATATGCTTTCAAAAAGTAATAATGTTGACTAAATGCTATTTATTCTTTAAAAATGTGGAAATTTTTGTATTTTGTACCTACCAGAACTTTATATAGTAACAATAAAGAAAACAGCTTAAAAACAAAGATGTGATATGTTTAAGTTGATCCCATAATAAATATTGGATAATCTGTGGGAGGCCATAAAAGTGAACACTGCCAAAAGTATGCATTAGCAGCTTAATTCAAACTAACTTAACCAAGTTTCTAGTAAACATAAATTATTTTTAACATCACTTTCTGATCATTGGCTAACAGTACATAATGGTATCCATTCTAAACCCAATTACAAATTACCCATATCTGTGGTAGAGCCAATATAATAGTGGCTTTACAATAAGTGAATCATCTCCTGGGCCAGATCCATCAAAAATTTTTCAGGAACATGGAATCTGAATTGGAGGATTAATGAGTCAAGCTTGGACACTTAAAACATTTAGAGATACAAGATCCAAAATGAAATACAAATACTGAATGATGGAAATACAATATGCTTCCATCTGGTCAACTGACTATCATTACTGCAAAATCACTGACAATAATGGCTATTGTATATATAGACTTTCATCATAAATAATCACTGTCATAAGTTGGGATCTCTTGTAGTCATAACACAAATAACAAGTTATAATTTATAAATCTGGTAATAATTAATTTTCAATGATTATATAAACATATATAATTTAGTAGTATATCTAGCAGTAGAGGAGAAATATATGATTAAATACTAACTTTTAATTATATTATTATGTCTATATGGCATATCTTTAAATTTCTTTGTTTGATGTTTTGTTATTACAAATTGATTATACTCTTATAGAAAACCAAAAATGTTCTTTAAATTAAAAATATTACACATAATTTACTGCAAATATTAAGTCTTTTATATTTCTTTTGAACAGAATTACCTCGTTTATCTGCACCACTTTTACCAGATATTCTTTCTTTTGCTAGTTCAAAAAAATTTTTTATTTCTTTTTCATACAATTTACATAGGGATGAAGTATATACCTATTTTTAGAAAATAATTATTTTCACTTATTATAAAACTCAAAATTATTTATTAACATAATTGACTATCATATGTTAATGAAATATTTAACTATTTGAAAATTAATTCATAAATCAAATGAAAGTGTAAGTTAATTTATTTCAGAAAAATAAAACTATAAACAATAATAAATAAAAATAATTAATACTAAAAACATTTTAATTGCATATTTCAGTTTTTCATCAATATATCAGAAACAGAAATCCAAATAAATTCCAAATGTTCTGAATTAATATAAATCAAATGATCAGAAAAATTTCTTTAAAATTAAAAACATTAACATTAAATTATTATGTAAATAGCAACATTAGATTGTTTAGAAAAACACAGAGTGAATCAGAAACATCTGAGAGTTTTTGAAATGAAATAATGTTTCATTGAATAGAGAAATTATTTATTAGCATATATGGATATAATCTTGTTCTCATGAAGAATTTATGTATAGTATTTATGTTCTGAATATATGGCATTGTTTAGGTGATCATCATTCCTTTCAAGCATTTGAATATTTCTGGCTGAAAAAGATGCCATGACTCACTGCAACATGTTGTTCTGAATTTCCTGAATGCATGTGCACTTTGTTCTTTCAACTTGATACTAGTTGGAAATATCTCATACAATTTACTTTTCAGAAAGCCCCATAAATAATCCAGTATAGAGAGAGATTGGGTGAGCAGGTAGACCAGTTGATATTTCCAAAGTGAAAAATTATCCTACTTAAAAACATTTTCTTGAGAACATCCATTAAAATGTTAGCAGTATGAGCAATATCTCCATTTCACTAAAATCAAATCAAACATTTCTGCAATCTAAGATAGAATGTTGTCAACAATCCTATCTGAGATTGCAGAAATGCTTTCAACATGATTTTGTAATGCTCTGAATCTACTATTATAGTACACTGAACCAAACTCATCTTCAAAAAAATAGAAGCTAATAATGCAGTCAGACAAAATAGCACACCACACAGTCATCTCACTATGCAGATGGTATTCTTGATATTTTTGTAGGTTGTTTTTAGCCCCAAATAAAAGTTCTGTTTATTAACACACCTTGACAAATGGAAGCAGGCCTTGTCTGACATTAGCAGTTTGTTGACAAGGACCAATTTTTGCTATTGTTATTTAGCAATTCTAAAAACTTGTTACAAAATTGAAATTGCTTTATCCTATCCTGTGTACTAAAGTTCCTGGACAACTTGAAATTTTGTAAGAATGGTAATGAAGATCACAGTGTAACATTTTGTAAAGACAGTTTTCTAACAGATGAAGTGTGAGAGCTTGCCAATGAGCTAGCTGGTCTCTATGGACTCTGTAAAAGTGTCTTTATTAAATGAGTAACATTCTCATACATAATTATTGAATGATAATGTCCAGGTGGCTTACTGTCATTCCTTACACTTTCTTCTTGATGCCATTTTGTCACCCTGATGTGATACTCCTAGTCTTGATGACTAGGAATATCACATCACTCAAACTGCCTTCAGAATATATGCATTGTGTAGCTGTGACAGATTGCACCTTGACAAATGCTTCTATTTTCACAATGCACATTGCATAGACCAGCATCCATCTCAATCGTTATGTGCAGTGCTCTGAACTCCAAAGAATACTGCACATAATGGCTGTGAGTTTAGAAATAATACATAGCAAATAATGCAAAAATTAAATTATTAGAAGGTATTTCTGACATATTCTGTATCTATCAGTTATTTTATTCAATAACTAAACAAAAATTAAATATAATATTTTCATTAAAGGTATACTTTGATTTCATTTTTATAGACTCAATTATCAATTTATGCATATTTATTCATAAAAATATACAGTATACTCACAATTATCTTTGTGTAGGTTATCTATGCCTAATTGTATTTCAAATTTTATTTTCTTTGATTTGCTTGATTCTTAAAATTATGCACAATAAATTTATAAACAAAATATCTGAGATTATAAATTTTTTATTAAATCCATTAAGTTTTTAAAATACAAATTCCATAAATTCCTATTTCTTGCACTTAGATAGGATATTGATAGCTCAAAATTGACCCCATGTACTGATATTTCTAATGGGCCCACAAAATTTTTATCATGCCCATTCGATTCTTCAGATATAATCTGGTAATCAAAATTTTTTCCCTACTTCCAAAAAAATTTTTTATTACAGTCAGAATATAAAACAAAGTTTCTCACTTAGTCTATTAAAGGTTTTAGTCTTTAATGTCTTCTTATATCATTGTATCATTGGAAGGTAGAGAACTCTCAGACATTAATAGTGATATGGTAGATCCATACAAATGTTATAAGATGACATTAAAGATGTTCAAAAGATTAAGTGAAAGACTTTGCTTTATATACTGATATTAATAAAGCTTTTTGTGTAAATATTCTATCTAAGCGCTCTAAATAAGAATTTGTATCATTGGATAGTAGAGAACTCTCAGACATTAACAGTTTTGAAAATGTTGCAAAGAAAACCTTAGACCTTCATATAAAAATTCATGTGAACCAAGATTTCAATATATGATTGTAGTAAATATTGTTATTTCTGCTAGGAATCAATATTCTAAAAGGAAGAGTAAGATAGTGAAAAAGAAATTTTTAAATTTAAATAATACTATAAATTCACAATATATTATTTTACCTCAACTAACAGAGAGAAACATGAATAATCTGAAATTTTCAGCCAATGAATGAGTTCCATATATGGTAATAATTCATTATGGCATGCTGTGTGAGTTGGCAAAGTTAATTCTTGAGCAAAGAAGCTGAGTGTTTCACCATGTTCATTACCCTAAAAATTAAAAAATATTTGATCTAAAATTAAGAGCACAACTCTCTGAAATAGAGAAAAGATTTTAATTAGGAAATAACATTTTCTTCTTAGAGTAAAGCTATCTTCAGCAATCATACAATAAAAATAAACTATTAAATCATTACATAAAATTTTTTTAATTTATTTTTTTTATTTTTTTTTGCAGTTATGGTTATGATTTATTAATTTTTCATTTAAAGTTATTATTAAAATGATTTTTTTGTATTTTTATATAAAGTTGAAAATTGTATACGTGTTTTCTTCAAATTCTGAGATCTCAGGACCACACTTCAAAATACTGGATTAGAGGGATGTGTATAAATTAATGAAGTCTTATAGTTTTTTTTGAGCATTAAAATCAAAACAGTTATTTATTAATCATGTAAGACTACATACTTATCAAAACTCTTAATAAGTCAAAATAACTTATTAAATAGAAACATTTCGGACCTTATCAGTTGGTCAATATCAGCTGCATAGCTGTCTGTACTATGCTGATGTTGATTCACTGAGAAAATCAAAAATGTTTTTTGTTTAATTCATTATTTTAACTTGTTAAGAACTTTGATAAGTTCTCTTTTGCTAAACAAGATGGATATAAATTTTATCATGTAAGACTTAAAGTTTAATCAATTTTTCCAATAATCATGTTTATTTGATATTTAAAATTCTTTCTATTATCAAAGATATTGTTATTGATTTTAAAACTTTTGTGTGAATAAATTAAAAAGAAGAATTTTTTCAAATTCATTCAGAAAAAAACAGTATTTTTGTATCAATACAAATGTTATTTCTCCTACTCTGTCTTCCACATTTTCCTCTTTGGTAGTGGCAAACAGATCCTTAATCTCATATTATAATACTATTTTACTATTTAGTTAACTAAATCAATAAAATATACATACACAAACAAGTTTAAATGTTAATATACAGGGTGCCCACGTTTCTGTGGACTAGGCATTTTTCTCGAAAACTATCGGTTATACATTAGCAGATTTAAAGACTTTTTGATTAATTCCTCTTTTGGGTAATTATACTAATATAAATTTAATATAATTTATAATAAACGATAGTATTTAAACTTAAAAATTTTATTTTTACAGAGGTTACGATCATAAGGTTTTATGTTCTGATTTAATTACAAAATTTCATGGTCTTTCAAAAGTTCAACAAGAACAAAGGTAAGCTTGATGTTCTTATTTATATACAACAGAATTAAATTATTACATCAATCTAAAAACTGATATAAATGCTGTTATGTAAATGTTGTTTGGATCAAGATTGATTTATATTTGGTCAGATGTTATGATTTTTTTATTGCTTAAACTTGACATTATTTAATATTTAAAAATATTTTTCTTGTTTTTAATAAATGAATGAATAAAGCATATCTTTTGCATTTTTATTACTTTTTAAAAATAATTTATGTTGATTTATTATAAAAGTAATTGTATTTTCTCATATAATATTTCCCTTCACATAATTTTATCTCAAATTATTTAAGGAAATTATGAGGGGAATGTTATGTAAGTTTCCTCTCTTGATTTTTATTGAAAGTTATACATTTACAAGATTGAAAAGAAATTTTAGAAGAAAATTCTATTCAATTTTGAGTCTCAATAGAAACATTATTCAAATAGTGAATTAAAAGATAGAAAACCAAAGTCATATTGTGCAAATATTTTGCTACTATTGATAGGAGTAGAAAAATGGCTGGATCACACTGATTTCCAGAAGTGCAAATATGGTATCTTGGATAAGAGAAAATAATTATTGAGTTTTTACTAATTAATCAAAACTAATAGAGATCACACCAAATTGGACAGGAATAATAAAAGTTCAATGAGACTGCACTAAACACAAACCAAAAAATAATAATACTCAAAAGCCCTTTAGCAGTCAAAAGATTTTATTCAGGAACGTTTTCAATGCGCTTGGCATCTTCCTCAACTGCTACAAAAAGACTCCTCAGCTGATGAAGATGCCAAGTGTGTTGAAAATGTTCCTGAATAAAATCTTTTGACTGCTAAAGGGCTTTTGAGTATTATTATTTTTTGGACAAGAGTATCAGTAATTGCCATATCTACATTGAACACAGCAATTTCTGGCTGTGAAGTCTATCACTGCATTTTTTTTTTTTTAAACAGGGTGTTCTTGTTGTAGCAGCTGAGGAAGACGCCAAGTGCGTTGAAAACATTCCTGAATAAAATCTTTTGACTGGCTAAAGGACTTTTGAGTATTATTATTTTTTTAATAATTTCATTTTTCTTGTAATTAGTACAGGTAGTCCTCGATTTACAGTCATTTGATTTAAAATACCTTGATCTTATTGTTGCCCTTATATTCTGAATTTGGCTATTTTTATAGCATATTGACTAGAAATACTTTTTTGACTTATTAAAAATGTAATAATGCAATATCTTATCACCTTGGAGATCTGGTTCAATTCTGGATTATTTTATAATCTTGAGGATTTGGAAACAAATCTGGATAATTATACCATCTGAAAGGATTTAATATTTCATTGTGTATTGTTTTACTAAAATTATTACAGTTATGGGTCAATTTCAATTTATGGGATTATCAAAACATAACCCCATCATAAGTTGATGACTACCATATTGATGTTTAATAAAACTGATAAACACAAAATAATTTATTTATTTAAACAATTAAATTAGTTATATTTAGCATATTTCAGTAGAACAATAAAATATCATCATAGTTCAAATTTATATATGGATATATAAATTATATATGTATTTATATATTATAAATTATATATATGGATATATAAATTATATATTATATATGTTAGAGATTTACACTTCTGAATAATATTTAATCATTGTTTTTATGAAGTTAAATAGGTTTTTTATACTGGAATACCTTGATTATTGCAGTTTCAATTATTGCGATTCTCGATTTATTGCGGTTTATAATTTGATACCAAAATTCGAATTATCGTGGCCGCAAGATGTAGCCCACTACATATGCAACCAGAATTACATTTAGTTTGCGGCGAGATGTAGCCCACTACATATGCAACCAGAATTACATTTAATTTGAACTCTCCAAGTAGCGATTCGTTTTTATCCAATCGTGCCTGCTCACCATTCATCAGTAACCATCCACCTCTACTTTAGTACATGTGGATATTTATTTCTCTTCTTATTTACTCCTACAGTGAATGCTAAAGAGACAAAAGGATACTATCAAGGCTACTCTATCAAGAAGAAATGTAGAGATCAATCTGGAAGATTAGCCTGCTAAACACATTTCTTTTTTACCTTATACATAAAATTTAATTAATATAACTCAACCCATTTCTTTTTTACCTTATACATAAAATTTAATTAATATATATATTTCTTTTTTACTGTATACATAAAATTTAATTAATATATTTGAAAAATCCTTGGCAATGATCATTATTTCACAGCATCATTTATCCCAATTATCGTGGATTCGATTATTGCAGTATTTTTCGTGGCAACATTAACATATTTGAAAAATCCTTGGCAATGATCACCCATTTTACATGCATTATTTCTGATTATTGCGGTATTTTTTGTGGCAACATTAACCGCAATAATCGAGGTATTCCTGTAGTTGAAAAATGAAAAATATAATATGTTATGGATACTTATTAGTATATTTCAATTATCAGATTCAATATAGGATTCTGTAGTGAAAGTAGAAGTGAATTTTATATTAAAATCAATGGTATACACAATAAATTTAACATATTTGATACAATCAGTGAAGAAAACAAACAAGAAAATCTTTGATTTAAACAAATTACAGTGGATGATTGATTGATGAAATAGTTTTTATGAAAAATTTTCTTATAGTTAGTACAAGTAGTCCTTGACTTACAATCATTTGATTTACAATATCCTGATCTTATAGTTGCCCTTATCTCTTTTTTGGTAGAGATTTATGCTCTTCAACAAACTGAAAATATATAAACCAAGAATTTCTAAACAAAGGGATACTTATATAAAAATATGGATTTAGTCTTAAAGTTACCGTAGTTATATTTAATAATAGAAAAATTTTTTTTGTTTTTTAATCATATTCAATATTATATATAATATATATAATTTATTTATGGTCAATATGTTAATAATTTAAATGTTTGAATTCTATATTCTGTTTTCGAATTCTATGTAACCGCCTCCATTTAAAAACTTATTCTAATGTTCGGATTTGTAAGTTACCGAAGAGGGTCAATAAATTGACTGAAAATGTTTTAAATAAATTTGTTTTTTTGTGATCCTCTACCTGCTTAAAGGCTCGTATTTTTTCTAGATTGTTACAACATTTAGGAAAAATAAAAAAAATATATTTTTTTTATCAGAAGATACCATTTAAGTATGGTTAGGGAGAGCAATTAAAGTACTTTAAACATTCTTATGAATTTTATTATAAATTTCTGAAACAACAGATAAAATATTTTGGTTTCACACTATTTTGTTCACAATGAGAATATTTAAAATATACAATTTTAACTGTTAATTAACAAAAAATAATTACTAATCATTCATAAAGTAAATGAAATTATTTTATTATTTTTTTAAGTTCATTAAAGCACAGACAGAGACTTATCTTCTTTATCATCAATTTGCATTAACAACATTATTAATTGCATCATAAAATCCTTGTTTTGGATAATCTGCTTTTTATAAATAATATTTTTATTTCAGAATGTTTAAATTATGAAATGTAAGCTGTTGTGTGTAATTTTACACTTACACACACTTACACACACACACACTTACACACACACACACTTACACACACACACACTTACACACACACACACACACACACACACACACACACACACACACAAACACAAACACAACAAACAAATACAGAGAGAAAGAGAGAGAGATTATGACTGAATTATAAGTCAAATATGCTCTAAATAAAAAAGTTTCTGCTAAAAAGGACTAGATATATAGCAAAATATTAATTATGTCAGTGTATCATGTGAATGCATTAATGTTTTGGCAGATTTTATGCTATTTCTATACATATTATAAATCTGAAATACCTGAGTGTGCATGTACACTTATAACAGAAGAACAACTGAATGGATTTTTATGAAACAACTTTTGTTTATTAGGGGATTTAGGCAGGGAGGCCTTAAGATAGGTATTGATTATAGAAATTTGTTTTTAATTAATAATTGGCATAAATTACTATAAAGATCAACGTTATTTGATCATCTCATTGGGTTACAGTGATCACGTGACATGTTAGCTAGCCGATATCATTGGATTACTATGATCGCATCTTTGGTAACTGAACAGTCTCATTGGGTCATAATGGACATGTGATTGTTGTACGTGACTATTATAACCCAATGAGACTGCTTTTAATGGCGGATATCAAGTATTGTGCTGTATATTATTTTGGTAAATTATTGAACTTCAAATTTCATATTAAAAGGTTTTTAATGTTTTTTTTTTAAATCTTTCTCTAATTTTCTATTGATTATAGCTTACATTACTCAATTTAGCCTAATATACTTATGTTAAACTTTGGTTAGGCTTAATGACCATGTGTTATTCACAGCATGGCTATTAAGAGAGATCCAATCTATCTATATATAATATCGATACATATAAATCTAAATACCTGTGCGTGTATGTTCAATTATAAGGCAAGATAAGGGCATTAGGAAATTCAGCCTAAGATAGTGACTATCATTATCACGCGTAGAGAAACAAACTGTCATTACCATAGCAATGCAACAATTTGACTTACAATAACAGAATTTTATAAAAATTATTGAAATATTTAATTATGTTCAACTTTGGTTAGGCTTAATGACCACGTGTTATTTGCAATATGATTATTAGAGATATCTAATCTATATTATATATATAATATATAATATCTCTACATATAAATCTAAATACCTGTGCGTGTATGTTCAATTATAAGGCAAGATAAGGGGATTAGGAAATTCAGCCTAAGATAGTGACTATCATTATCACGCGTAGAGAAACAAACTGTCATTACCATAGCAATGCAACAATTTGACTTACAATAACAGAATTTTATAAAAATTATTGAAATATTTATGCTGCTACTGATTTATTATTTATTCTATTAATTTATATTATTTATTCTTTTTTCAATCAATGATAATTTTATTTCATGATTTTCACTATTGTAAGTTTTTAATATGTAGAAGAATATGCATTTCAGATTAATTCACGTATTTTTTGATGCTCTTGGTTCGAGACTATAATTTATTTCCTAATATTTTTCTGATTTTCTATTGATTATAACTTAAATTACTTTATTTAGCCTAATATACTTAAGTTAAACTTTGATTAGGATTAGTGACCACATGGTAATTATGTTCAACTTTGGTTAGGCTTAATGACCACGTGTTATTTGCAATATGATTATTAGAGATATCTAATCTATATTATATATATAATATATAATATCTCTACATATAAATCTAAATACCTGTGCGTGTATGTTCAATTATAAGGCAAGATAAGGGGAATTAGGAAATTCAGCTGAAGATTGTCACTATCATTACCATGTGTAGAGAAACGAACCGTCATTGCCATAGCAACGGAACAATTTGACATACAATAATAGAATTTTATAAAAATTTTCAAATTATTTTGCTACCAATGACTTATTATTTAATCTATCACCTTTTTTTCAATCACTGATTTTTTTTCATGTAAGTTTTTATTATGAAGAGAGAATCTGTATTTGAGATTATTCACTATAAGTTTTTATTATGAAGAAGAATCTGTATTTGAGACTAATTCACTGTATTTCTTGATGTTCTTCGTTCGAGACTATAACTGTTGTTTCACGTGTTTTGATATAATGTTTTTGTTTATCATACAGTTGTATAAATTTCACAATGCCACAGAAAAGAAAGAACTCTTTAAGTGAATTAACTCCTGGTGCTAAACGAATGCGTTTAACTCGGGAAAATGAAACATTAGATGGTACAGGTATCATATTTCCGCAATAAAAAATTTGCCCTCCTTTATAGTGCACCCTCTAACTTAGAGGTGCTGAGTCCAAAAATGTAATTATTTTTTACTGCTGAGACCCCGATATCAAGATACAGGGCCCCAAAATTGGGATCTATCAGTCCAATTTTTCAAGTAATTTTAGTAGATAATTTCAAAATTCTAATGAATTTTGACGTGGTCTTATATTCCAAATCGAATGCAACCATTTCTGTTGACCTATGACCTATCTTTACAAAACTATGCAATTTTTTCATTTTCACTGTTTTTATCAGTCCTGAATCTCTGAAAATTTTGCTTTTTCAATTTTATTTATAAATTTTAGTTGAGGTCATTACAATAATCTTAAATTATATATCTCTGATACCACAAATACTAAATGTAATAAAATGTAATAAAATATAATGTAATGAGCAAGTTTTCAACAAAATGCCTCTGTTTTCTTTCAAATATGAATTCCGAAAAGCATGCTGGGTAATTTGCTCTCCTACCAGCAATTTATCAGTAGTGATAAAAACAGTGGAAAAAAAAAAAAAAAAATCGCATAATTTCGTAATGGTTGCATTTGTTTCGGAATGTAAAACCACATCGAAATTCATTAAAATTTTGAAATTATCTACTAAAATTAATTGAAAAATTGAACTGATAGGCCCCAAATTTGGGGCCCTGTATCTCGATAACAGGTCCTCAGCAGTAAAAGATAATTACATTTTTGGACTCAGCACCTCTGAATTAGGGGGTGCATTATAAAGGAGGGCAAATTTTCGATCCCGGAAATATGGACTCAGCACCTCTGAATTAGGGGGTGCATTATAAAGGAGGGCAAATTTTCGATCCCGGAAATACGATACCCGTAAACAACACCATGAACTGCCCGAGCAATGCCGGGCACAGGTATGCTAGTGTAATAATAAAATAATAGGAAAATAACAACAGATAGTAAATTTTGTTATTTAAGTTATCACACTAAAAGATAATTCATTGTTGTTTGTGATGCACAAATGTACAGTACATTAAGGCCGGTTTACACCAAGCGCAAGCGTTAATGTTTGCGCGCGCTTTTGTCATAGCTCCGCCCCTTTTGCGCCGTGCGGCTGTTCATATCTAGCATTAATATGCCGCAAAGTGAACGCCGAGCCGTGAAGCGTGGCACTGTGAGACTTCAACTATGTTTAAGTTTTAGACCAACGCCGGCGTTGGACATGCGCACTGCTAATTTAGAATTACAAATGGAGGAAGAAAGAATAGATGAAGTTCTCATTCAGTGTGTGAAAGATCGTCCTTTTTTATATGATAAATCTTATAATGGCTATAGAGATATTATATTAAAGGAAAATACTTGGCGGGAAATAGGAGAAATTTGCGAAAGAACAGGTATGCTTATTAAATTCGCAAATGCTATTCTTTTTATACAGAACGGAGAGAAGAAACCCCCCTACAAAAATAAACAACTACAAAATGACGTAATAAGAGACATCGTACAAACACTTATACATCACTACTACAAATTCCACTGCTACCAAACGTTTGTACGACGTCTTTTATTACGTCATTTTGTAGTTGTTTATTTTTGTAGGGGGTTTCTTCTCTCTGTTCTGTATATTCGTTGCAGCTGAGGTTGACCTACTGATAAGGTCGAAAACATTTCTGTTTATAAAGTATTTATCCTGTTTAGAACTTTGTTTTTTGCGTGCATTTTTATGAATTCAATATGCTTTTAAGTAGGATGCCAATGTTAAAACATTAATCAGACTCCTAAATATAGCTATGATTATAATGCAAGCAAAAAAAAAAAAAAAAGATTTTAAACACATTATATTAAATAAAGTATTATTACACCATTATTATTATTATTATTTATTATTATTATTATTATTAGATAAACACTTACATTTAGTTAGTTTATTTGTTTATAATATAGTCAAATTGAAAATAAGATATTCATGGCCACCATCTTGAAGTGGTGGTTCCACCATCCTGGTGGAAAAATATGATTATAAATTAAACCAGTAAATTAAAAAAAATCAAAAACTTGATTTAAATTTTAAAATTTAAATAAGAAAAAATTCAAATTTAAACAACTGGAAAAATAACAATGAAAATTTAGCAATTGCTTCAGTTATGATTAACTCTAAGAGACTCTGCTATAAACTTGATTTAAATTTCACAATTACTTTATAATAAAGATTCATAAGTTTTAACTAATAAATTTTTCCAATAGAAGGATTTTTAATCTTAAATAAATCAAATCATTAATTTCTTCAAAATAGTGATCGGTATATATTCAAGATGCTCTCTCTGATCATTTGTACATGATTATAAATAGCAGTTGTTTGTTATTAAAAAATGATCATCATCATAATAGAATGGAAGAAATAATCATGCATAGAATAATTTTTCATGAAAATATATTAAATAATTTTTATTATCCACAACTGAAATATAATTTATTTAAATCAAAAATAATGTCTTATAATTTTAGCCTATCTTATACAGAGCCTTATTATTTAATTTTTTTTTAATATAAGCCAATTGGTATAAATTTAATATTTAAAAATGATTAAATAGAATTTTTTAAAACTAGCAATTATAAAGAAAGGGAATTTTTTTTAAATTTCAGATAAATGTTTTTGCAAATCTACTATCAACCTGATCTCCATTACTAACAGATTTAATTTAAATTTTTTTATTATTATTTTTTTTAATTATAAGTCAATTCTTGATAACATTATATACTAGTATTTATTAAATTTAATCTTTAAGAAATTATTAAGCATTGCTTATTTCTACTGATCAAAAGTTATTCCAAATGAAGTGTAATTTATAAATATCATCATCAAAAAGTAATACTCAAAAGCCCTTTAGCAGTCAAAAAATGCAGTCTTGTTAAACTTTTATTATAACAACACATCTCTGACAGAAGTTTTTTCATACTGTTGAGGTCATCTATAGATGTCCACAAAAAGGAACACAGATATTTCTAGACTTATAACAGGGTTTAGTTTCAAACTCCACCATCATAAGCCAGAACAAAAGTTGAAAATGCCTAAAATTTATGATTTCTCATTTCTGTTTACTAGGGATACTTACTATACATTACCTTAATAAACATAAAGAACACAAAATTACAAGAATTAGACACAAAAAAGATGCTTTCCATATTTCCTATTATTAGGTCTTTCTGTATTTCCTATCAAGGACTCAAACCCATTGAATTGTACTGACCAATCACAGAATTAATGGATTTCATCATTGTAATAAGTACAAGCAGTCATAAGTCTAGGATTACCTATATATGAAAAATACATAAGCCTTCAGCAAGTTACATTTTATTACATAAAGAAACACATAATCAAAAAAAAAAATCTACAATTCAGTAACATTTTCAACTTCTCAGCTTATAGAAAGTGAGAAAGCATTCTCAGCTCTCTTCACTTTCTAAACTAGCTTCATATATATAGATTTCAAAATAATTTAAAAAAGTTAGCACACTTTTTATATCATTCAGTGAAGTTCAATCTTATATATATAAAATTTTCCATATATTTGAATTGAATAATTTTAGAAAACAATTAAATTTGTCTTCCTTAATATTTATACTATAATAACTTACATACTTGAAATTAATTTATTATTGTCATGACAATATGAAAAAAGATCACACATAAATCAAAAGCAGGGCTGGGGAGCTGGAGCCGGAGTCGGAGCCCGGAGCCATGGAGCCAGGAAGATTTGGAAAACTGCTTAAAGCCTTATTGGAAGTAAATAATTACTAAAATTTAGCACATTCAACAGCAAACTTATTAATAATTTTATTAAAAATTAGAAATTTTTTGGTTTTATACCATCTTCAGCCACTTCCAGAATCAAAGAGTATTCAAAATTTAAATATTGCTAATTCAAATTAATTTTATTACATACACAGCAAATGTTTACAAGAATTGAAATTTTAAAACTCCTGCTTTAATACTATTTCAAACAGATATTAGTTCTTATAACAGGAAAGGTTTTTTATTATAAAATATTTTTGGTCTTTCTTAGTGACCCACTTTGGTTTATACAATTTTAAATGAACATTTTAGAATATCTATTCTGAAGTTTTCATTTAAAGTTGTGTATACTGAAGCAGGTTTCTAAGAAAGACCAAAAACATTTTATAATATTAATAAAAAAAAAATAATAAAACTTTTTCTGTTACTTTTAAGAATTAATTGTCTGTTTGAAATAGTTTACAAGAATGTTATTATATACTTGAACAAAGATTTACACTTCTTAATTTTAACATAAATGCAGTTAATTTGGGACAATCCATTTTGGCCCAATTAAGCCGCTACCTAATTAAACAAACTAATAATAAATTCTAAAGAACAAAGATTTACACTGCTTAATTTTAACATAAATGCAGTTGATTTTAACATAAATGCAGTTAATTTGGGACCAATCCATTTTGGCCCAATTAAGCCGCTACCTAATTAAACAAACTAATAATAAATTCTAAAATAAAAAATGTAATATGTAGGTAAAAAATAATAATTAGGTACCTATTTTAATGCTTTATTAAAATAGGTACCTAATTATTAGGTTTTTAGCGATCTCCTGTGACTTCGCCTTCAACACTGGGCCACTGATATTCATACTTCGCCCGCTAACTGTAGAAAACCATTGATCTAATGCTTCTTTGACTTCTGGATCCTTTCCACCATGCTTTCTTCTGAATGTTCCTGGAATTTCTTTCTATAATCCCCACTCCTCACACAGTTGATTTTCTTGTTGTAGGAGACTCGCTAATGTCACTATGGTAGATTTTGGTACACCAGTTATATCAGCGAGTCTACAATGGCTTGTATTAAATGGCTGGCTTTTAATTTTATCCAGCCAATGATGGCTTGTATTAAATGGTTGGCTTTTAATTTTATCCAGCAAAGCAAGTCTACAATGGCTTGTATTAAATGGCTGGTTTTTAATTTTATCCAGCAAGCAATTTTATATATTAAATGGCTGGCTTTTAATTTTATCCAGCAAAACAATTTTACTTGAAAGTGTAACTCCTTTTCTTGCATTCTCGGCAAATATTTAAAAATTTTAAATAAAATCAACACTGTAAATGAATATCGCTAGATATCAGCAATGAAATTTTATTTGAAAGTGTAAAATCATTTCTTGGCATCTTGGCAAAGATTATTAAATTGTAAAGTAAATAAATATTAGATCAACTTTCTATTAATATTTGAAATAAAAATAATTTTAGATAAAATAGAAAGTGAAATTTAGTAATAAAAATGAATAAACTTAAGCAAATATTATTAGAGCAAATTCAAATTGAAAAAACACAATATAATGGTTCATAACAGAATCTAACTAGGGGAATACATATAAACCAAATATTCTAAGCCAAATAATCTTTAATGGAATAAATTAAACTGAAATTAAATAATTATTAATTATCATTTAAGTTATTCCACTAGATATTATTTTCCTTAGAATATTTTGTTTACAATATACTGGTCTTACAAGAAGTAAAAATTACAATGCAGATGCAGGATTTAGTAGAATAGCTTATTGAAAAATGCTCTCAAGCAAAAATGGTGAATATGTTTTCATGGAAAAGTATCTGAAGATGTAAAAGTTCAGGGACTAGAGGTTTCCAATTAAAAAGTGCCCAACAATTGCTGATGAAAAGGAGAGGACTAGAATTGTTCAAAACTGACTTCATTGTTTTGCCCTGAATAAGCTATGATTAAAGAAGCAGCTTAGTATGTTTAAAACTTCAGCTATAACTCTTGATAATGCCCAACAATTGCTGATGAAAAGGAGAGGACTAGAATTGTTCAAAACAGACTTCATTGTTTTGCCCTCAATAAGCTATGATTAAAGAAGCAGCTTAGTATGTTTAAAACTTCAGCTATAACTCTTGATCAGGAACCTTAACTGGATAGAAATTCCAAATAACTCTAACTAGCCTAGTTTTGGCTAATTAGAGTTATTTGGATCTTGTAATCCCCTATGTAAATGTTGAATTATGATTAGAAATATCCAGTTGAATATGCAACACAGCTAAATTGGGTTGGTCAGAAAAACCCTCATCAGCATTTTAATATTTCCAGTTTTAATCTTAAAGCCCTTATTGGAAAGGATTTTAATAGTTCTGATCTTTTTGCCTTTTTAACAAACATATGTATTTTAAATTGTAATTTAGCTTTATTTTATCATATTGTTACCTTTTTATTGGAACTTTTGTATTAAACAATTTTGTATAAAATGGTGTTTTTTTACCTTAAAATTGTTACTATTTATCTTGTTTTATTTGTAGTCCTTTACACCACTTTTTGATTACTTATTCTATTGTTTCATTTATAATTTTGGTTGGCTATTATGATGATGATAAATTTTAGAATATAGGTATTCCTCCTAAACATGGTAGATAGGTTCCTGAAAAACACCATGCTGTGTGAAATCATTTTATATGAAACCTGGAACCAATACAAAAAGAAGAATTACATTCCAAACCAATTTAAAACAAATTACATTTATTTAATTCTACATAAGAAACAAATTTTATTAAGAATATTAATAACACGAAACATAAAGAAAAAAAATATATACGTAAGACCCATTCATACTATGGATGTGCAATACACACATAAAATGCAATCATTTTGAAATACTTTACTAAAATTAGTCATAAATCAATTTCGCTAGTTTGCCATGAGAGAGACAATATGCAGTCTATTTTTGATTTCAATTTGAAGAAAAGTATACAGCCTATATATAAAAATATGCATGAATACGCTGCCTAGAGAAGATACAAAAATAATAAACAAGCACTTAGGCAGGGACAATTATTTTGTCCCTAATTAAATGCTTGTTTATTATTTTTGTACAGCCTATATATAACATTCATTTAATAATTATATCTTCCTTACCACTGTTTTATTAAAATTAAAAAAAATGAAGTTTTTATTCTTCAATAGAAGAATATGAAAGAGAAGTAAAACTTTTTTATTCATAAATTTTTTTTTAGTATATGTTAAGGCATGATTGATTTCTAGTGGATTGTAGTGAATTTGATTACAAATTTTGTAGAGAGAGCAGAAGATACATGAACTTTAAATACAGAAAAAAGTTCAGAAAGTGAAGTTGATATTGTTAAAGAAAAAACATTATTTATGAATAAAAAAGTTTTACTTCTCTTTCGTATTCTTCTATTGAAGAATAAAAACTTCATTTTTTTTATCCAAGAACTAAATGTTGGGAACACAAAATACTCAATGATTGCCAATTAACTCAATTTCAAATTGAAATCAAAAATAGACTGCATATTGTCTCTCTCATGGCAAACTAGCGAAATTGCATTTATGACTAATTTTAGTAAAGTATTTCAAAATGATTCCATTTTATGTGTGTATTGCACATCCATAGTATGGATTTACAAAAATTTATGAAAATGTTTTGTGTTGTAGAAGAGTAAATGTAATTTTCTATGATGTTCTTTCTAATTTTCTAAGAGTAAATATAATTCTTGTATTAAGTAAAAACTGTGTTGTAGAAGTACTGTGTTATATGAGGGTTTCTGCAATTTTCAAATGTAATTCTTGTATTAAGTAAAAACTGTGTTATAGAAGTACTGTGTTATATGAGGGTTTCTGCAATTTTCAAATCGTGTTAGAACAAAACCATGTTATAGGAGGGATATCTGTTTATAATACTTATTTGACATAGCTTGACTCAGGAGACCTTATGCTATTAAATGTAAAGCAATCATAAAGTGTAATCATACTAAACAATCTTGTTAGAAAATTTAAAAGTATTAAACAGAATTTAATATTGCAATAGCAATAAAATTTAAATATGTATCACTATCTGCTAATTTAATTAACTAACATAAACAAACACAAACAAACAAACACAAACAAACAAACAAACACACACACACACACACACACACACACACACCCACACACACACCACACACACACACACACACACACTACACACACACACACACGTACACACACACACACACGTACACACACACACACACACACACACACACACACACACGTACACACACACACGTACACACACACACACACACACACACACACACACACCACACACACACGCACACACACACACACACACACACACACACACACACACACACACACACCAGGCTCTTGTAAAAAACAATATACGTATTGTCTGTCCACGAAAGCCGCGCCTAGCTAAGGTGGATCAAACACAAACACACAAACACACAAACAAACACACACCTCAAGTTACAAACTTAATTTGTAAATTTTGTTTGTAACTTGGATGCTGCTTTTATTTTCCCTCCAAAAGCTCTGAAATAACTTTATATACTGTATTTTGTGATATATTTTGCAATTAGACCAATTAAATTTAATTTTTTGGTGTAATTTTCACCATCTTGAAATATTTCCTTAATATGTTAACTATTGTGTAATTTTATAATATTTTGGTTACTAGAGCATTCTACTATCAAGACGTTTAAAAATAGCAAAGGGTTTTTGAAATTTTTTGTAATTTAAAAATGAAATTTTACATTTGTAAGTGAAAATGTTTTTTAACTAAAATGTTTGTAACTTGAAAAGTGACTATATTAAACTAATTTTGACAGGTCAGCAGTTTACATATTTGATAAAACTTTTATTAACTGGATTTACTGAAACATTGACATTTTATCATCACAACCTAATATTGTACAATAAGGTTTTAGAATAATGAATGTTTAAAGCATTTAATAGTATAATTGATTTCTTACAATTGATAATAATATAAATCTAATATAAAAAAGCACCTATATTTTAAGTTTTATTATATACAAACAAATTCAAAATTATAAACAGTATGTAAAATAATCAAAAATTCTGTGAAAACAGTAATCAGTCATAAATCAACAATTCCAAGGGGATACATGCAATCCAAACAATCCTAAACACCAAACTTCACCTAGCAGTTTATTTTTTTTTAATTAACTATGGTGGCACCGTAGTGTAAATTTAAAAATTAATTATTAATTTGGCATTTAATTCAAAAAAAATAAACTGCTAGGGGAAGTTTGGTGTTTAGGATCGTTTGAAAACAGTAATTTTATCTTTTTTTCTAATAATGACTATTTTAATTTAATATTGCAATTAATAGTAATTTAAATGTTATATCATAATATTAAGATATAAAAGAATTTTTATCATTAAACAATTTTGTTAATGTATGTATTAATTTTATATCTTTATTTAATAAAAAGATGTGATTTGATAATGATTGGCAAAATTCCAAGTTCAAGATTCAATTATGTAAAAATCTAGGTCAAATATCTGTTTGACCTAAACTCTAAATATTGATTAATGAAACATTGAAAAAATACCTATTAAGTAATAGAGGTTAATGTAATTATTTATAAAGTATTAATAATTTTAAAATTAATATTATAGATTATTAATATGATTAGAAAATGTTAAACTTTTTGATAAACAATTTAATTTTTAAATAATTGAAATTTTATAATTTTAAAATATTTTTATAATTTCATTAAAAATAATCAGAATTTATCAATATTTTGAATTCTAACTTTTAACAAATAATAATTATCTCCAATAGCAGAAAACATAATCGTGTATCTCCTCAACGATTATCACCTATACTAACTAATCCGCTTGATGCAGAAGACAACAGTAATCGATGTTGTGGAGGAAGATGGTGGTTTGTTCATGATATATGTGGAATTATTTGTGCTGTGGTAACATGGTTTTTAGTTTTATATGCTGAATATGTTGTTGTGTTTGTCATTCTTTTGCCTGGCCCATATCCATATTACAGTGCTGTAAATCTAGTGATATTTCAAGCATTAGCCTTCCTTGCAGTTTCTTCCCATATTCGGACTATGTTAACTGATCCTGTAAGTTGTTTGAAAATTATTATTTATTTAACCTATTACATATTTATTAAAATTCAATAAGTATAAATATAAATAAATTGATTACTATATCTAAAGTGATATTGTAAAAAAATCTAAATTTAATAAAGATTTTGCATATGATATCATTTTTGGAAATTGTATTGAAGTTAGTATAGTAATATATCAATTTAGACAATGGAATATTGTATTTTATTACTATTATTCATAGAACTTTATAATTTTTTTTATAAAATTTTTGTTGCTGTTATTAAACACTGCTGTTTAAAAAAATATCTTCCCTCTAGATAAAAAATTTACCCATCTCATGAAACAACTAAAGGATATCTTTTTTCACTAATGGCTAGCCATACCCTCTAGGTAGAAAATTTACCCATCTCATGAAACAACTAAAGGATATCTTTTTTCACTAATGGCTAGCCATTCTTCTAGTAGAATCTTTTCTCCTTTCTTCTGCTTAATCTATATTCTCATATCATCCATCATTCTTCAAGAGATTAAATCTTGGAGTATAACCATTATCTTATTCAATATTTTTAAATTCATGGATACTATTATTTTCAAATAAATTTGAAACTTCATATTTTTATTTGTTAACAAAAGCAATTCTATTGTAATGGAGAAATTATAAAGAAAATGAAGATCTTGTTATTCACAAAATTAGAAGAATAGACAGACAAAATGAGATAAAAGTTTTCATTTTAATTTAAATAGCTTCATATAATATTAATAAAAAAATTATATAACCTGTTTTATAAAATGTCTTAAAAATTTTATTGAAACTTTGCAAAAATCTCACTGAAAAAAACAATAATTTAAATATAAAAAAGAAAAAGAAATCTGTAACTTTTGATTGTTTAACTTTTGTTAATTTTGATTTGGTCTAAGAGGCTTGAATTTCTTTGTGAACTATTGATATAAACATTGTTTTAATTAATTTTGGTTGTTGATTGTGAAATACAAATAATTTCAATTGTCTTTTTGTGTTATTTATGAAATGTAATTTTTTAATTATAATATTGAAAAATTATGACAAATCTATGAAAATTTCAGTATTTTGAATATTATCATTTATAAAGTTTTCAAATACTAATAGTAGGTTATAAATTCCTGCACGCAAGTTTTGTTGCATAACTTTTTTATTTAAGAATAAATTTAATAATTCTTTAGGATATTAAAGAGACATATATGAGCCCCTTAAAGACCAAGTGGTGTAACTCACATTTTGTTGTTTTTAGATATTTAACATTTTACTAGGATTCCTATAGAAAATTCAGCCATTTTTTTAACTTTTTTATTTAAGAATAAATTTAATAATTCTTTTCTTTAATAATTTTTTAGGATATTAAAGAGACATATATGAGCCCCTTAAAGACCAAGTGGTGTAACTCACATTTTGTTGTTTTTAGATATTTAACATTTTACTAGGATTCCTATAGAAAATTCAGCAGTACATTTTAAAAATATCTTTCTTTATATATTTGTGTAGAAAGGTTTGTTTTAATGTTTTAATGTTACTTTATAAGTAGCTCCAGTAAAATAAACAAAAATATCAAAAGAGAATAAGAAATAACATAGTCAAGCCTGCAAACACACACTTTAGGTCTGTAGGCTCATTCAAATACCTCAATACTATAATGCCTAACAGACAATACTCTATCTTGTTATTAATAAAAGCCTGAACCCACAAGAAATTCTGAAATGTTTAGGTTATGTAATAAGAAAACAAGAGTAAAAATCACTTACCATCAGTTGATTGGTCTGAACTTGATGGAAAATATTCATTGCTGAATCCATTATCAGCCAATATACTAGGCTCACTGATATTGTCCACTTCAGTAGAACTCATAGTGAATCTCACTGAAAATAAATCAAACTGGCACAAAATTTCAAATGTGCAGTGCAATGAAGAAAACTCAGTGCTGTTGCAGGCATAGTGGTGTAACTCCCAACTACATCACTTTGGCTGCCAACAGACAGATGACTCCACTAACAGGGTAAACTTGTGCTGCTACTTACACAGTTGCCATGTGAATTAGGACTTGCATTATTTGTGTATTAACAGAATGCCATTTGCTAAAAACAATACTGACCCTAGCTAGAAAAAAATAAAAAGTGGAGTTACACCACTTGGGCTTTAAGAGGCTCATATATAAATTAAAAATATTGAATTTTAGAATAAAACTATCATTTTAAACTACATTAAATTACATCTCATGCATATGCGTGATATTAAGCTCTATATTCATACAAACATGTAAAAGAAATATTTACAGAGATATTTGATTTGATATTTAGGCTTGAAAAATACATAACAAAGAAATAAATGATTATTGGTTTTGAACTTCAGAATGGGTTGACAATTGAATCTGTGAGTATTCAAAATATTAGCTGACTCTCATGAAAAATATATTAACCATGAAACTAATATTTCAAAGAAAGTTTACTGTAAATAATTCATTGAACTTGTAAAAGTTATCAGTTACTATCTTGGTGACATGCTAGAAAAAAGGGAAATTGAGATGGAATATAATTTTCCATCTCAATTTCCTTTTCCCAAAAAACCAGAGTTTCATAGTAACTCATGTAAATTCATTTATTCTAAGTGCAAAATTGCTAATTTATTTTATATCTGAATAATGCAAGAGATACTATTATTCAGATATCAAGAATCTTTATTTATATAAAAATTGCTAATGAGCTGGAATTCAACTCTGTTGTGAATTGGAGTATTTAAAATTTAATAATAGTACTGTATATAAGAACATTGCTCACTGGACCATCAGTTCTTTCTCTTTCTGTTCAATCTGTTGTTATCATGTTATCATTTATCATCTGCTGTTTCCTTCATTTGTTTATCATTTTACTTATTTATATTTGTGCTAGCAATAGTGTTGATTGTGGAACTCCTGGTAATACAGTAAGTTCCCAATCTGAACATTTTACTTATTTATATTTGTGCTACAAGTTGTGCTAGCAATAGTGTTGATTGTGGAACTCCTGGTAATACAGTAAGTTCTCAATCTGTGCATTTCAGAGATATACAGATGCTTAATTCTCTTTATTTTTGTTTAATTTCCATAAAATGTGAATGAAAAATTCAATAATCAATTTATTTTTTGCAGAAGTATCATTTATGGCCTTTAATTTTCTTAACTATGCTTAAAGTGTGCTCATAAATTTCATTTGGCCATTCCATTTATTAATGCAATGATTTGTGTATAGTGAATTTAAGTATTGTTAGACTTACTTGTTTAGATGATTTTCAATCTATGCAAAAATTTTTTTATAAATTAATTGCATAAGTTAGGGACCTAGTCTATCTTTAATTTTTATGATATCATTCTATAGTGTGGATAAAGGACTGCTCAGCAAATTTTACTAACATACATTTATCATTCCTGAAAATTATACTGTCATGTTTGAGTTCATGACCATGGACTTTGATAATCATCATTTCTATTCAGTTCCATTGATCATGGACTTGATTGACTATTATTATTGCTCATTTCTGAGTTGAATGTTTAATTGATAAGTAAACTAGGTTGAGTAGGTAGTAACAGGTAAATTAGATAGTAACATTTGTACCTATTGATTGGACTTGATTGACTATTATTATTGCTCATTTCTGAGTTGAATGTTTAGTTGATAAGTAAACTAGGTTGAGTAGGTAGTAACAGGTAAATTAGATAGTAACATTTGTAATGAAGCACTTAGCTGCTTCATTACAAACATATTTTTAATGATGAATCATATAGGAACATTGGATTTTTCCAATCAAAATGCAAAGTAATTTTAATAACAAAATTTACAAGTAGCATGTTGAACTTAGCAAAAGTTTTTTTATTGGTAATCACTGTATTTTTCCAATCTTTCTTACATTGTTTTATCTCAACCATAATGACACTTCCCAATAAAAGAAATTTTAAAACAACTATATATAAAAATACACAATCTTTACAAATTATAAGTTATGTTAGCATGGCTTATGAAAATGCATTTCGGCTTTTGCCCTCTTCAGTTCATCTTGTAACCATGCTGTACATATTGTTATCCAATTAAAAAGGCCAAAGACAGAAAAAAACAGAAAACTTTTCATTGCTACACTAGGTCAAAAACAGAAGAACTTTCCTCAGTAACAATTATCCTATCTCTAATTTTCAAAAAGTACTTTCACAATAAATTTT
Source organism: Olivierus martensii (assembly GCA_000484575.1). NCBI lineage: Eukaryota > Metazoa > Arthropoda > Arachnida > Scorpiones > Buthidae > Olivierus > Olivierus martensii. The sequence goes on from AYEL01069303.1 coordinate 48,633, forward strand.
TCCATTTTAATTCATTATTTCTTGTAATATTATCTCTAATTTCCAAAAGGCTCTTCCACCATAAATTTTACATTTTTATTAAAAGGTTTATTTCTTATTTATCTAGCAATATCTTACTATTTTAAAGTTTACTTTTACATCAATATCAGAAAACCTTTTTTACTTTCCTTTGGGAGAAAACATCCATAATTAAATAACTGTGCAATGAATACATATTTATAGACTAAATAGATGATAATCTGAAGTCATATTAAAAAATCACAATATTATCAATAATTCTAATTAATATTACCTAAAAATATAATATATTAAATGGCACTTAAGTTACAGAGTCCTGCCTGATCTTCTAACTTCCAGAAAATAAATTCCATGATAATTTAATTACTCTAACACTAACATGACAAAACGCAACTGGAACTTCATGGTTGTTAAATACTTGTTAATGAACAAGTGTTAGAATTAAAGACAAAAAAATTAAGATATTTATAAACTAGTAGAATAAATTCCAAACAAAAGTAAAGCTAAATAATAAAAAGAATCATTCAATTCAAAAACATTTATAAAATGTTAAAAAGATTTATTGAAATATTTAGCTACAAACAAGTTAGCAACAAAAGCTTATTTAATTATCAATTCAAAGATCCAAAAACAATAATAAATTTATTAATTAGAAATAATAAGTAATTTTAAATAATACAGATATTCCTTGACTTAAAATGGAGTTCTGTTCAAATCCTGCCATCATAAGTTGGAAATCTTAAAATTTATGGATTGCCCACAACAAAGTTTTATTATTATATTGCACTTCATCATCATAAACTTAATGAATATAAAAATACAAGAACCAGACACAAAAAGAATAGTTTTTTGTATATCAAACATTGGTCAGGGACTTGAATCATTGTCAATTGCATTGCAAATCACAGAATTTATCAATGACATTGTTGTTGTAAGTACAAGTGGTCATAAGTTGAGGATTACCTGTAACTTATTCTATTACCTCCACATTCCAATGCGAAAAAAACAATTGTTGATATCAGAAGACAGAATTGAAAGTCACTAATATAGTTGCTGTTCTGAACTACATTTTGTTGCCCTTAGCAGACAACAGCTTTTTATAGCAACTTTTTTATAAGAATCATGCTTGGCTAATTTACATACATTTGTGCAACAACTTCAGTTTTTAGTTTATAGATAAAAAATTTCTTGTCATTCTGTTTGCAATTTATCAATTATAAATCTCTAATAAGAGATTGTTCTTTAATTCTTGAATTGAATCAGTGATATTAATTTAGAATAGATGACATCATATAACAAATGAATTTATTGAAAAAATAGCAGTTCCATTCTGTAACTCATAATTTCTAATTTCCTGAGGTAGATGATGTGAAATGTAAATTAATCCTTAAACTAAAAACATAATATCCAAAATAATAATAATAAAGAATAAACAAAAATAAATTAAGAAAGATCAAAGTTAAATCATCACCATACTTAAATGCATTGCTTATAAGAGGGGACCAAGAGGAGCTGTTGCTCTGGGCCTCATGATTCTAGGGGCTTTTTATCAATGTATATTTGTCAATTTTGTTATTTTAAATGTAAGCGAGCTTCTGTGAAATAAATAAATGTTATAATTGAATAAAAATTAACTATCATTGTTTTTAGTTTCTTGTCCACAGTTTTATTTTAAATTTTGAAGGGCTTCAAAAATATTAGTTTCCTGGGCCTTGCATTTTCTCTGAAAGTCACTGTTTAAATGACAAAATCTTCATATAATCAATGAAGACTTATAATATTCTGATGCATCCTTATATATTCTTTTTGAATTATAAAATAATTCAAAAGGAATATACAGTATAAGGATGCATCAGAATAAGGAACACAAACAAATCGTTAAGATATTGCAATATATGATATTACAATACTGATCTTGTTGAATATAATACCTGCATAAGTGCTGTATTTTGAATATTACAATAGAAAAATTTTAGCAGAGGTTGAATTTACAACATTTAATTAAGAAATCATTAAGTTTTTTTTAACAGAAAACACAATCATTATACCAATATATAGATATCATTTTTCTAATCCATTGTGAGCATAAAAATCTAATATATATAAAGAGGCATCATATATTCAAAGAAAATATTAGAAAACTGTTTCTTCTAATGTTTTCTTTGAATATATGATGTGGCCACTGATCAGGACTTAAAAATAGGAATAGTATTACAATCATAAATTAGGACTGATATTTTATAATTTAAATGTTAGGTAACATAATTTTGCCAAATTAAACCTTTGGATTAAATGATAATTATAGATAATTTGTATTGAGTGTAGTGTCATTTTTTTGAATTTTCAATCAAACTAAATTTGAAATTTAAAATATCAAAAAGATAACATATCTAGTGACTTTGATAGTTTAGTAATTTGGACATTGATACATACTGAATGGTCTCTAGTTTGATTTTGGGCTAAGGCATGATTTTCTCTATTTTTATAAAGGATGGTGAGTTGGTTAGTTTAATAATCCACTCACCATCCTTTATAAAAGAATAAATTGATAAAAATAAGAATGAGAATGAAGTCTGCTATAAGAATGAATTGATAAAAATATATGGAAGTAAGAGAAAGTGTTAAAAGAATTCTACTAAAAGAAAATATAATAGGTCACTAGAGGAAAAATAAAACACTTTAGTTGCTGCTTACAATATGCAGGAGAAATGGTGTGTGAATTCTACCTATGGGATGGAAGTAAAATTCACACATTTCAAATAAATTGATCAGAATTATAATTTAATAAATAAATCATAATTTAGATTTGATTATTAATTTTAACTAAAGTTAATATAAGTTATTTCTAATAATAATAAATCTGTTTACTTCACTAGGATTACATTCATTTAAACCATATTTTCATAATTATCATTACAATGAAAATTATTTATTTTAATCTTATATCTAATAATTTGATTTTATTTTTAGCAATATATGAATCTCATTTGTTCAAAGTTCAGTTTAAATTTTCTTTTCTTGTTTTTTAATTTTTTGCAGTTTAATAATGAAATGCACTGAATAATAGTATAGAATTTTACAGGGAGCTGTACCACGGGGAACAGCAACAAAAGAAATGATTCAACAATTAGGATTAAGAGAAGGCCAAGTTGTATATAAATGTCCAAAATGTTGTAGCATAAAACCTGAAAGAGCTCATCATTGTAGTGTTTGCCAGCGATGTGTTAGAAAAATGGATCATCATTGTCCATGGGTGAACAATTGTGTTGGAGAAAATAATCAAAAATATTTTGTTTTATTTACGGTAAGAGCAAACAAATCAACCCAAACTTTTTATGGATAAAAATGTGTAAATACTTGAATAGTGAATTTTCAATATAATAGTTATATAGTTTAAAAATATTTTAAAATTATCAGCTCATTAGAGAAAATTATTATATTAGTTATTTAAATTGTTACATAGTATTTAAATTTAAGAGTCAAATGTACAGGATTTATTTTTACATTATACTAGTTAATATTTTTACCAAATTTTAAAATTACTATATACCATAGATAATGTACATGAATATTCATCAATCTGTAAGTAAGAAATTAAAAAAAATATATAAAAGTCAGGCAAGATGGAAAAAACACTATGAAAAATCAGACATTAAAATAGTGAAGAATTTCAAAAAATATCAAAATTTTAATTTTTTTAATTTTTTTTTGTAATAATTATGCAATGTGAATGTATATTCAGACAAGCAGTTCTAGAAAGAATTAAAATTCTTACTTTCTAAATGTATTGTTGATTTTTCATATATTTAGCATTTGGAACACATTGTCTTTTTGTGTCCAATTTCAACATTGATTTAACCAGTATAGATATCAATATAGATCTTCATCATAGTGATTTATATTATGTCATCATGACTTTTTCATTCATTTTTACATCATGATGGCATAAATTACATGCATTTATGACATCATCCATTATTGCATTATGATGATATGATATATGATATGATATGTTAATGTTCCTGTGACATCCTTGTAATAAATATTGATGATATGTAAGCCATATATTATTGCCACATGGCTAACACTTAGTGCCATCTATTGTCAAAAATATAAAATGAAATTTTGATAAAAATTAAATATAATCTTGTAGGATTAAATCAAGGGGACTATTAATGGTAGAACATCATTCACCATTCATGGAACAAAATATTATGAAAACATCTAAGTAACTCAAAAGCTATTAATTAGGACATATACCAGGCAAACATGAATCCTATCTTATAAGCCTCCAATTTCCTGTGGAAAGTAGGCTAAAAATGATATATCTAATAATCATAGTTATCTCTCTCTCTTATTTTCTAAGCACTAATAATGAGTTTTTCTGTTAATAATGTTTCCATTTCAACTCAGATATTATCAAACTTAATAATTGAGATGTTTTATAATTATGTTTGCTAATTTGCCAATCTTGACTTCCTTGTTTTGCTCTTAGATGAGCCTTGTTTTCTGATTTAGAAACAAGTGTCTAGCAGATTTGTAATGATTGCATTTCACATAAATACTAATTTCTTAAATAAATATTTAGCTAACTGATAACTAATGAAATGATTAAATAAAAAAAATAAACACTAAAAATAAATATTAGAAAGCACAAAGTGAAATCACAATTCTTTTATTTAAATAAGATTAAAATTAACAAGTTAACTCAACAAATAATTTGTTTAATCAGTTCAAAACAAAATTAATTCAAGCAGTGATATTATTAAGCCAACAATATCAAATGTCAAATATTAATAAATATGCAAATATACAATAATTAGGGGAATTACCCTAATTAATGTGTGTTTGAATATCCCTTTGATTTAAAAATTAATTAATATTTGAATACACCATAACTTTGATTTAAAAATTAATTGTTAGAAAAATTTAATTCAGACTTATTCCACTAGGGGATGTTTGACTGTAGTATTTGGTTTGATTAATAAATCTTAAAAATTTAATTTGAAAAAAACTATCACACTTTGACAAGAACTCCAAATATTGCAAATTAGAATTATCTACTAAAAGTAAGCTTAATGTAACAATTCTACTTTGCCATGGGACTGTTTGGTTCAGCTCTTTTTTTATTTATAACAACTTATAATGTTGACTCATGCTCAATGCTTGTTTATATATTTCTAATGGACAGTTATGAAGTTTCAGTTTACAGACTTTTTATCAAAAATTATTTCATAATTTTTACAATTTATTATTATTAATTATTGCATTCATACTTCAAAAAGAGACGGTTTGTTAAATACTTAGGAGATCTCAGTTTAGTAGTGATATGTAATTTAAATATTACCAATCGTGTTTGAAAATAAAATTGATATTGTCTTTTACTAATTTATCAGAATATTTGACTGAAATGTGCTAAACACACTATATCAGTTTCAAACTGATATTATGTGAGAAATAAACTAAAATTTTTGTTTTAATTTTTTTGTCAGCTTATTAGAATATCATATACTTTGAAAATATGTGTTAAATTTTAAACACAATATTAATGTTTTGAATTATATAATGTTCAGAATTACAAACTAGTAATAATTCAAATGCAGTATTGCATACATACAATATAAAAGTACTTATCAAATATCATTAGCAAACTAATTTTATCCAAAATAATCAAACTTAAACTCATACAGCTGGAAAGATAGTTTTATTACAATAGGATGTGCTTTAAAAATACTTAGCTAAAATTTAAACATAAAATAGCTTATACACCATAATAATCTCATAAATTATCAGTTAACTAAAAAATTTAAATGACAACCAAAAACAAGTTTTGACAACATCTCCATGTTTGAAATATTTTGAATAAATTATTAACAACTAGTTTTGAATCTATTTATTAATATTGCCTCTGCTATATTGTTTTTTTGAATGTTTTTAACTTGTTCAATGATTGCAATGAACAAAGATTAAAGGAGTTATCAAGATTTTCTAACATTCATTTGGACATTTGAAATAATTTCTAAGAATGTTGATTATAAAGTATTTTATATATTGAATCTCAATTCATACAGTGTGAATAAGAAATTTTACTCCTTTGTATTTTTAAGCTAACTTATTTGCCAAATTCTGCTTATTGGATACTGTAGAAAAATCAGCTTCAAAAACTTATGAATGAATTCTAAAAACAACAAAAATATTCTGATAATTCTTTTTTTATATAAAACATGCAATCTTTGATTAAGTAGTTTCCTTCAAGATAAAGAATGTCTACTTTATCAAAGCAACTAGTGAATATCAACTATCAGGTGTTAATTCTTATTTTTTATTACTCTAATTTACAAAAAGATTGAAAATGCAACCTCTGTTATTTGTTTATGGCAGTGTTTTTCAACCTTTTTCATTGAGTGGCACCCCTGATTGAAAAATAAAAAATCGTGGCACCCTTGACCAATGGTGGATCTAGAATCTGAATAAGGGGGCTAATGGGCTAGATGAATTTTTTGAGAAAACAAATATTATGTGCAATGATGGGGTGGGGTCTGGGGAGGGGACTCCCTCCTCGGGGAAGAAAAATTTTAAAAATTGACAGTTTGAAGTAGCATTTTAATGCAAAAAAACCTTCGACAGTTTGAAGTAGCATTTTAATGCAAAAAAACGTTTGTGTGTGTTCAAAATCAAAATTTAAGTCCATTGAATTTTGTCAAAATACCTACATGTAAAATAATAGTCTCGCTATTGTTTTTTAAATCTAGTTTTATTATCAAATATATCAATTTCCAAGAAAATGCCTAAACTGTGGCACCCCAATCGTGGAGCCGTGGCACCCCGGTTGAAAAACACTGGTTTATGGCTTCATTAGTTCAATTATATATTAATTTTTTATGCAATATTTTTATAGTAAATTTATAAATTTAATACCTGTTACCTATGGGTGATTGCTGTTATAATTAAATAAAACTCTTCAGGAACTATATGATTTGACTATTGAAATCTAATAAAATCCATTTTATGTGGTCTTTGTATCCAATGAAATCTTTCAAATAGCATTACACAAATAATTAGCAAACTATATATATGATTGAACACTTCATAAATAAGATTGGAAATTTATAGAATAATCCTTTTTAGTAAATAAACATGGCGTATGTATTAATATCATCAGATAATATTAAATAGAAATGTAGCAATCTATATACTGATCTTTCTGATCAACAATATGTGCATTTTCTGATACATCTTATCATTAAAAAATACAGGATAATTTATTTTACATACAATTGTTGATATCAGAATTTGTCTGAATCTGATAAAAAAAAAAAAAAAATACATATATTAACGATTGTGTATGCTGATTAGATTTCCACTTTCATCAATTGTAACAAAATTTTTAAAAAAAAAAAATACGTATATTAACGATTGTGTATGCTGATTAGATTTCCACTTTCATCAATTGTAACAAAATTTTCATTGTGTATTTTTTAATTCTGATTTGTTTTAATGGACGAGTCCAGAGTTTATGCAAATTGTTTGAATCCATTTAGTTTTGGATAACTCTCTTATTATTCTCTCCCAGCCTTGTGTGCAGAACCAAATAAGGAATTCTAATGCTCTGCATTCTTTCAACATTATCATACTATTGAAGTTGCTTTTGTGTATTGTTTCTATAATAAAAACGTTGTAGTTTCTCTTTTCTAATAGTTTTATTAGACTTCATATCTGACCATTTGGTTCTAAAAATGGCAGTATTTGAAATGAAACGTTTTGAGAAAAATCTCAAAACATTTCATTTCAAATACTGCTAATTTTATTCTTTCTTTTTTCTTTATTATCTATGTTTCTGAAGCATAGATTAAAGTTGGAATAATTATAGTATTATAAAGTTTTATTTTAAGAAGTGTAGAAATTTTATTATTTTCCCATATTTTATTTAATTTATTAAAGGCTGACCAGGCTATAGCAATTTTATATTTAATAGTTTGCATATCTAAATTTTCTATAATTACAGTTTCTAAGTAATTAAATCATTTAACTCATTCAATTAGAGTATTATTAAGAATGATATTTAAATATTCTGTAGTTTTTACCAATAATCAGAACTTTTGTTTTTTCAGAGTTAATAATAATAATATAAGCTTTAGATGCACTGTTTAGTTTATTCATAAGGTTCATTAATTTATCTTTAGTATTGGCAATTAACACAACATTGTCAGCATATTTTATGTGATTCAAACTAAAACTGTTTGAGTCCTCATCAAAAATTTTATATGCATGGCTGAGTAGTGTGATTGGTCCATAGTGTTTGGCATTTTTCTTGTTGTCATTTTTATGAATAGGAATAATGATACCAATTTTCCAATCTTAGGGATGTTACCCCAAGTTATGATTTTATTGAAGAGGGAGGTTAAAAAATTAATTTAAGGTTCATTGCCATGTTTCCAGAGTTCTGATGGATTGGTCATTATCTGGGGCTTTGTGACTACATTTTTTTAAAGCTAATTCTATTTCAGAATTAAGAATTTCTAGATTATCTGTACTTAAATTTGTAAAAATAGTTATAGATAGGCTTGTTGAAATTATTGTCAGTATGAATATGCTTTGAAAGTGGTCTCTCCAAATTGTTATTATTTCTTTTGGATTTCCTGTCTCATTTTCATGGAATCAATCATTGGGAGAAAGAAGGATAAAAAGTTCTTTGTAATGTTCTTTATAGTCTTAAACAGATTCCTTGAGTTATGATGAAACGCTTCATTACATTGCTCAGCTTTTTCATTCAGTGTAGATTTCTTAACATGCCTGCATAGTCTTTCAGTTTCATTTTTTAGCTCCCTATATTTTATTTCTGTGGAAAAATAGAGAACTCAATTCACCTTCGATGGAAGAGGCTTGATTTGACTGACAATTTATCATCATTTAAACTTTATTGAGATTTGGAAATGACAAACTTTTAATATTACTATGAAATTTTTTGTTCAACAAACACTTCAATAAAACTATATTATAGAGAAATGTGATTGAATACTACATGATATGATTGCATTTTGCTTTCTATCCAGCTTTCTCTTAGCATTGTGTCATTATATTTCAATGCTATAAGTCTGAAATTTCATTTAAGTGGCCATATTAATTCCAATAGTGAACTGATTTGCAAAATTTTTTAAATTACAAAAGAAATTATCTATTTATTTCAATAATTATCATATTCTAATATTTGAAAGTTGGGGGTCTGCATATACATGGATCTTCTTATATATGAATATATATGATGATAAGATATTGTAAAAAAAATTATTTCTGACTAAGTTATGAGATTTTATATATATATATATATATATATAAAATCTCATAACTGATTAAAAGAAATTAAACAAATTGTTCAAAATATTTAATTCCATATTAACAAAATGAAATTTACAATATACAGTAAACTTTTGCAAGAGCAGCACCATCAATGATCAGATGATGCCATTTTCAAATTTTTTATTAGTTCACAATTCTAGAAAACAGCACTAGATTGCAGTTCAAAATAAAATAACTAATACTTTATTAACGTTTTTGACCTTTTGGCCATCTTCAGATAAAGAATTAAATATTCGAGAAAAGAATATACAGTTAGAACAAAAACAAACAAATCAAATATGATGACATCATTCAAAATGTAAATGTTTTAAAAACCAAAGAAATGGTTATGACAATATATATAAAGTTCTCTAAGTAATTACAAAATAAAAGTATAACATAAGATGACCCGATTGACTACCTATTTACTTAACTAGTCTCTCGTATTATATGTAGATCTACGCCTCTCTTATACCTCTCTTTATAGCGTATTTCCAAGGTTGCGGCGGGTCCCACGCCAAACGGTCATTTAACAGCTTTTTCTTCTCCCCTCTCTTCAGGATTTCAATTGATTCGGCCACTTCCGGTTGCGTACGATTCACGAGCGGTTTCAC
>AYEL01069304.1:0-51601 GCA_000484575.1 Olivierus martensii
ATATAAAATTTACTTTATTTTACATACATAAAAATGAGTTATTTTTAATAAGAATATTTTTCTTCTTTATTTCAGTTTTATATTGCTGTGATATCATCTCATGCCTTTTTCTTAGCAATTAGCCATTTTGTGATATGCATTAATAGTGATTGGAAACGTAAGTTTATTTGTTTTTATGATGATGATTATTATTTTATAATAGTGAAATAAATTTCAAATTAAGTCAAGTCATACTTTACTAAAATTAATTCAATCTTTTAACTTAAAATTAGATATTTAAAATTAAAATTTTAAATATCTAATTTTTATAGTTTGAAATTATTTAAACTATATTTTTAGTTTTTCAGATCAAACACTTATATTTGTTTAAATTCTATATAAAATTGAATAAATATAACATTAAATAATAAATTTGAATTTTTAATTAAATAATTTTTTTTCATAATATTTAACATGATAAATCAAGTATGTATTCAAATATGCAACCCTTGATGCAACAATTTCAGTATTAATTAGTGCTAATTATTTATAACTTTATAAATTATTATATCAAATTCACCTTTTCATCATATTGCAAATATTATATATCATTAGAACTCTTAGCGTATGTAGTTTCAAAATATTTTTGTCTTATCTGGATTATTTTTTTATATGGTGCCAAAAAATTGTTTAAAAATAATTATTTTTTTATGAAAGATTACCAAAATAACATACTGGTAAAACTTAGAATATAATGAAGTTGATAAAATTCATATATAATAATTTAATCTGATATGTTTTAAGTATACCTTAAAAATTTCATATCAGTACAACAATTTTTTGGGCCTACAATATCTTCAGATCAATAAATCAAGTGGATACATCATATGATTTATCCATGTAACTACTACTAACTTTATATATCAAAAAGAAAATTATTTGTAAATAATCATAAAATAATACTTTATAATTTTTTCATAATAGCAATCTTTAACTACTATGAAAAAATGTTGAAGGTAGCTTGACTGATGAATATGGTATAAACTGTGAAGATCATTAATTTAATTCATCAAGGCATTAATAATAATAAAATAATATTTTATTATTTTAAAATATTTTAAATTAAAGAAATAAATAAATTTAAAGTTGTCAATAAAAATAAACCTAATAATAATAAGTTTATTTTTTAAATAATTGAATTGCTAAAAATGATATGATGCCATATATCTACAACAGTATCATTTTTTTTTAATTTTCAATTTTTTTGAGGCTGTTAAAATAAAAATTTAAAGATTTTGGATTTTTTCCTTTGGATATGACCTAAATGCTATCTATATAATAAATTTGAAATTTATACATCTAGCAGTTAGGGCTGGGAATTTCCATTACTCACTCATGCTATAATGCATGCATATATATATTATATATATATAATGATTATTCTACATACAGGGTGATTCAAAAAAATGTATACGCATTTTGAACTGTCATAGAAAATTTATTTTCCTTACCTACAAAGTTAAATTTCTAGAAAAGGAAAGACTATAGTTCATTTGGAAAAATAAATGTACTTTCTGGTCAAACTGAATATTCCAAATGGTTAAAGTAAATGTTCAAAATGGTGGTCTTCAACATTGATACATTTCTGAGTATGAGTCACGACTGATTCCGTACTTTGCACCAAAGTGTCCAATGGGATTTCTGCACACAGTACTTGAATCTCATCCCAAAATATTTCCAAGTTACGTGGTTTACAACGGTAAACTTCATCTTTTAATGTGCCCCATAAGAGAAAATCGAGCAATGTAAAGTCTGGAGAGCATGCAGGAAACTCGTTAAAAGATGAGGTGTACCATCGTAAACCATGTAACCTGGGGACACATTGGGATGAGATTTAAGTAGTGTGTGCAGAAATCCCATTGGACACTTTGGTGCGAAGTACGGAATCAGTTGTGACTCGTACTCAGAAATGTATCGATGCTGAAGACCACCATTTTAAACATTTACTTTAACCATTTGGAACATTCACTTTGACTAGAAAGTACACTTATTTTTCAATTGGACTGTAGTCTTTCTTTTCTCAGAAATTTAAACTTGTAAGTAGGAAAAGAAATTTTTCTATGACAGTTCAAAATGTGTATACATTTTTTTGAATCACCCTGTATATATAGAATACCAATCAGCTGAAATATTCTCAGTCCTATATTTGTCATCATGATATTTCATAACTAAGATTGATGCATCACTATTTAGCATTTATGTGTACAACAGAACAACAATGCAGTGTAAATATATAAATTAATATTATTACTCTGTTTTATAATGTATTATTATTAGGTACAGTTATAATTACACAAGTCATCTGTGCATTCAGTTTTATTCTGAAGATAGGTAATAGTTTAGTTTTACTAAACAAAAATATAGATAATACTCTAGAGATGCTAAGTACAATAATATTTTGATAGTGTAGCATTAAAAATTTCTGAAATTTTGATAATTTAGTATAAAAATCAGGAAGTGCTAATGATCTAGTTTCATCAAAAAGTAAATCATAATAATATCAGTCAAACTAAACAATACCAAATTTATAATTTGATTTTAAATATATATATAACATATTCCCCATTATCTTTCTATCTATTAAATATAATGCCTATAGAAGGAGATTTTTTTTATATCATTTTGTCTGTCTTTTCATCATCATTCAAATTATGCCCAGTTGCATGATTTTGGAATATGGATAAATCTCCAAGAAACTGCAAATATGCATTTAGGAGATTTTATAATGAAACTAATATAATTTTAAAAATTTTAGTGAAAATTGATTAAAAGCTATAAGATAATGATAAATTTAGATATATATTTTCAATATCTAAATAAACACTAGAAGCATTTAGTAATAATTAAACTTTCCTATAATTTGAATAATTAAAGAATTTATTAGACAATTGAAGTTTATAATTTATTATCCTGATAGTCTGGCATATCCAAAGATTTGGCCTTACTATGATTTTGATCATGTCAGATTAATTCAATAAATCAAATGTTGGAATCATATAGAAACTACAATTTAATTTGGCTATTTAAGTCAAAAGAAATATATATAAATTATATTAAGTAGATTTTTGTTTTTTTATCTATTAAAATTAATCCATTAATTCAAAATTAGCATTATAATTCTGATAATTTTTTATTTTCAGAACATTCAAATCATTCTCCTCCAGCTACCATTATTTTGTTGTTGTTGCTCATATTTGAATCACTACTATTTGCCATTTTTACAATGGTGATGTTTGGCACTCAGATTCAAGCCATCTGGAATGATGAGACAGTATGTGTAATTTTTTTCCTATGAAAATTCTACAATTTTGTTTGTAACAAATCATTTTATTTACTACTAACTTTTGGACAATATTATATTAGTGATTAAATAAATAAAAATTTACATAATTCAGGTCAAAATAAATTTTAACTATACACAAACATAATTATTTCTTTTCATTAGAATTAATATTGAATATTTTTACTTTTATAAGTCAGTCATCCGTTTATTTCCAATTAATAAAATAATATCTATAATAAAAGTCAGACATCTAAAATTTAAAGTAGAATTTCAGTTTGAGTTATCTCTACAAAATTCTGATATAGCATATTATCCAAAAAGTTTTAATTATTTTATTAATATAATATAGTATTTACAAAGATCGGAAGAGCGTCGTGTAGGGAAAGAGTGTAGATCTCGGTGGTCGCCGTATCATTAAAAAAAAAATAAAGCATTATAATAAATTATGATAGATAATTAAAAAATTTTTTCTGAGAACTATGATGATATATACATAGTTTTATGAAAATTTTATTTAAATTGAATACAGTGAATTTTTTAACTGACTGACTTATATAGAGAAGAGAGTCAAATAAACCAAAAAGTCAAAAATGATTTAGCTTAGATTGGAATATAATAAATCTTTCAGTTTTATATATTCATTGAGATCAATTACATTAATTTCTTGTGTATTTGCAAGAAATAAATCATCATTATAAAGATTGTAAGACATCTTATTTATAATAATTTAGATATGTCTGTATAATTCCTGCAATCCATTTTTCAATATTCTGATCTATTAGAAGTTTAATTAATCCATTCAGTGCTTTTGACATGAACAGATGTCAAAGAAGTAGAATAAAAAATGATAGAAAACAATAAAAACGAATTAAGAAAAATTCAATCCTGATTTTGTTAATCCAGTTTTTGCAAATTGGTTTTTTGTGTGTATTGAAAATATGCTGTTTTGACAGTAATTCCTAAATTTTTTCAGTTGCCAAAATATTTTTTAAAATTACATATAAATAAAACATTGTTTATATTTGAATGATTCAATAGAATTTAATTTTTTTTATCTCATCCTGTTGATTTTATAGTCTAATCTATCAAAGATATTCCAATTATGGAATTCGATGAATGATATTTTTGAAATTTTTAACCTTTAGCGCTCCACCGCCTAGCTATGCTAGACACGCCTGCTCCGTCTAACGTTCGATGAATGATATTTTTGAAATTTTTAAGAGAGAGAAATTTTTCATAAAATGAGGAAATACAGAAAACTTTCATTCCAACAAAGTCAGCAAACAGAAATAATTCATGAAATAATTGTGTAGTTCCTGACTATATCAAGAGAGAGAGCTTCCTCTCATTATATATTATAGATATATAAATGGGATATTTGTTCTAACTGTCCTCTTGCAGACCAGATACTGGTTCATCTTTATTAGAGTTAATTGTGTTTCAAACTACACAGGTATTCTCCAAATCAATCTGCCTTCACACCTCATCATAAAAATCAATATCTTAGATGCTAATGGTACTGGAGTTGTTGATACAGCTGCAAAATATACCATCATTTTCCAGTCATTATTTAAAATTTTATTAAAGACCAGACGTTTTCTGACAAAATAGTGTGTGTTGGCCTAGTCAATGGAGTTTACGAACTTAAGTTGGAGTTTACGATCAAAATCAATATCCACTTGGCTGGCCATGTAATACTGTTTGGCTGGTCCCATTATGTTCATTTTCCTTTCAAAAGTACATCTAACCCTCAATTTACATGCTACTTGAATTGTTCAATTTTTATTTAATACAGTTGAAAAATTGATATCGACGCCTAGTCAATGGAGTTTACGAACTTAAGCTGTTTCTGTAATCAAAATCAATATCCACTTGGCTGGCCATGTAATACTGTTTGGTTGGTCCCATTATGTTCATTTTCCTTTCAAAAGTACATCTAACCCTCGATTTACATGCTACTTGAATTGTTCAATTTTTATTTAATACAGTTGAAAAATTGATATCGAATTTTCATTTTACATGATACAATTTCAATTTAGCATGATCTAAATCCAACAATGAGACAAAGATGATCACAGTAATATTTTAGACTCCAGACAATGATGAATTAGCTTTTCTATCATTATTGGTGAGCAAATTCTATGAATATTGTACAATACAATATATACATGATTTTTAATTTTTATATAACATTCAATTATAAGAATTGTGAATTAACATATATAGTAATTTATAAATTATGAAAAATAACAATAAACTATCAGTCATGCTAATCTTTCAATAAATTATTTCCTCTTAAGATTTGGAAGGGAATTATGAAATTACTTAATTCAGTATGAAAAGATTTATAAGGAATTAAGTAAAAATAAAAAAGCAGATATTGATAATGTATTTTATTGAGCTGATTCTAAGATTTCTTTAGAAAAAGAATTTAAAAGAAATCTAAGACAGAAGAAATTAGTGACAGTAATGGTGACTTTGAATTGAGAAAGTAATTATTTTGATATTATCAAGAGAAAATACAAAATAAACTTTATATCATACATTTTGAGTAGTTTGCATCTTTATTCTTAAATTTTTGTTGTAAATCTGTATTAAATTAGTGTTAATTTATTTGCAGTTTATTTTAAATAAAATGAAAATTATTTAATTGACTGTTATGGAACCTGTCCCTGGATTTTCTATATCAATGATGGTCTCAATTTATATGATTTTGTTTTAATCGTATTTTTTCAGAATCAACCTACCATGCAAATCGAGAGTTAGATGTATTTGATGTAACTCTTTATTGTAGATGTAGGTTTGTCTCTTGATGTCATAAACTGAACAGGGGTGTTTTTCTAATATTCCTGATATTTTTCATGAATTATATTTTGAGGATAGTAGTCCATATTCTCTGAAAGGATTTCATTATCAATAATTAATATTTTATGTATTGAAGGACAGTCCTTGTCAATAGGATATTTAAACCTATTTGAACTGAGTGCTCAAAGTCAATAAGGTAGTCTTTGGGGAAAATGAAGAATCAATACCATTTGCTGAATATTTCATTGGCTCAGGTGATTATCAACTCATAATGGTATCATTTTTTCGTATGTTTCCAGACAAAGCTGTCTTTTTAAAGGAGTTAGACAAATTTCTATATAAACGAATAATAGAGAAATATGAATCATCCTGAGCTGCAACTATTGCCCTTGTACCTAACAAAGATAGCACCAAATTATGAATTGATTATTGATACCTCAATGCAATTGCAGTTAGTGATTGCATGGATGATTTACAGTCCTGGAAGAAATGATAGGACCATCATACAAACCAATTATTGGCAAGAAATATTTTATACCCAATTTTGATGCAAGATTTGTGCGGTAATCAGAAACATTAATTAAAATCTTCCACAACTGGAAATTTCAAGCCAGAAGAGAATAAAATGATATATGGCTAATATTAACACCTGGTAAAAATGATAGGACCAGTTTAGCTAATAAGCAGAAAAATAGAAATATGTTGCTGGTATGCACCTAATTTGCATACTGAAATGCAGTGATAGAATAGTAGTGAGTGTAGATATGGATCGTGGGAAGAGTTTATTAGATTTTGAAAAAGGGCAGATTATTGTGTACCAAGCGAATGGACTTTCTGAACATCAAATTGCTTTTAAAATTAGGCGTTCAGAAACATTAATCCATAACTTCTTGAGAGATCCAAACAGTTATGGTAAAAAAAAAGTGGCGGACGTCCCTCTAAGCTTAGTAATCGTAGTAAGTGACAGATCTTATGGGTGGCAACAGTTACCGGTGCGTCATCTTCTAGCATCACATCATCACTCCAGTTACGCATGTGTTCTCGAACAGTCAGAAATGTGTTACAAGCCTCTGAGAACCACAAGTATGTCAAAATGAAAGGAAAACCTAGGCTTCTACAATGACACATTGATGATGCTCGGTGAGAATTTGCAAAGAAGCATATTGGTAATAAGGATCTCTGGAATCATGTCATGCTCGGTAAGAATTTGCAAAGAAGCATATTGGTAATAAGGATCTCTGGAATCATGTCATCTTCAGTGATGAGAAAAAATTTAATCTGGATGGGCTTAATGGGCTTAATTATTATTGGCACGACCTCTGTATGGAATCCAAGCTTCTATCACAAGGAGTATACTGAATACTGTTGCCATCTGTCATACTCATATAAAAATAAAATTTCGTTTTCATTAAACACAAATTTATATTTCGATAGCAAGTTCATTAAATTATTTTAAATAAATAATTTTCCAATTTTAGAATGTTCCTAATTTCTTAAATTATTATTAAATTTTAAAATTTATTTTTAACTGGCGCCATCTTCAGTTAAATATAATAAATATTGTATATTATATTATGATAAATCCAAGAATAAATCTCATTTGAAGTCACTTTAGAATTGCTTAATTTGTAAACCGAAAATAATTATTTTTGAGCATTTCTGTGAATTTAAAATATTTTATACTTAGTGAATTAAAATGGCTTAAACTGTATTTATTATGCTTGGTGATATCGCAAACTGAGCTATCGAATTATATACATATTTATCAATTAAAAATATATATATAGATTACAGATAAATCATAAAATTTATTTATTTGTGGATAATAACGGAAATATTAATCAATAAAAAAAATCATTATTATTATACTGTTTACTGTTTTAATGCCTATCATTTCCGATGACGTCATTAAAAGTTGAAAAATTTTAAAGATTGGCGTCACGAATGAAAACGTTTCAATTAAACTCTCGCATTCAATTGCTCTTAAACATGAAATAAAATAGTAAGAATTATGACCATGGATATATAATGATTATGATTAATAATAATAAAATCTTTTTTTTTATTTCTGCTAATAGATTTATATAAAATTTTAACATATAAAACATTATCAAGGACATTATATACAGTAATTACTTTAAATATTTAAAATTTTTTCACTTAGAATTTATTATTTAACATCTCGTAACTAGCGCCATCTTTTATCAAACAATGTATAAACAGTATACAAATTTTTTTTTATTTTTCAATTTGAATATGGATCTTTTTCCTCATTACATAATATTATAAACAAGAATTTATTATTATTTAACTCGTAACTAGCGCCATCTTTTATCAAACATTGTATAATCAGTATACAATTTTTTTTTTATTTTTCAATTTGAATATGGATCTTTTTCCTCATTACATAATATTATAAACGTCAAGTTATTGTTAATTACCATTTATATGAAATTATAATCTAAAACATTAATGGAAATTTCTTGTAATACTGGAAAAAAAATCCGAAATTGGGCATCAATTTCAAAATCTCTGACATCACGAGTAAAAATTATTATATTAGATTATATAATCATAAATATTTCTTCTCATACTGAATTTTTATATAATTTGCCGTGATGTCACAAAATTTTGGATTATGTTGAAATCAACAATATTTTACGCGTATGATGATAGATGGCGATACTTTCAGAATACTAATTTCGAATACTGGTATCTTGGTTAATTACGTCATTTCGTCAACATGAATAATCGACATTTTTCTTTATGTACTAATCAATATTAATAATGTGTACAAGATAATTTTCTGATAATTATTGCAATCATTTTTACTAGAAAAATTGCATCAGTTTCTTAATTTTATATTAATTTGTTTTTTATCAGCAAAATCATTTTTTGTAAATTTATTTTTATGAAAATATTAAAAATTTTGTTGTTAATTTGAATATGGGCCTTATGATAGTATGTATTATTTACGTAATATTTCTATCTTACCATTTGATTCGAGTATTTTTCTTGAGATTTTAATATATTTAATTCTTTGTTTATTCCATATTATTATTTTTTTTAATAAAAATAATTCTATGAATTAATTATTTAATGTTTTCTTAAGTTTTCCCTCTAGTAAAGTATTTCTCTTTCACTTTAAGAATTCGAAATCGTTTCCCGGTTATATTTCAACTTTTTCAGAATATCCAGCTGTGGCTATCAACTCATATTTCCTATCTTTGTATGTTACAAGGTTATTCAGAACCCCCACCACCAGTATGGGTCATATTGATAGTATGCCTCACCGATAACGATGACAAAGTCCTTGAAGAAGTTTTTTTTCCCTAGAAGGAAGTTCAATTTTTTCAGTCTCCTATCTGAAGGATTCGAGACTGATTATGGGCGAATTCCAAATCTCAACAGACTAATCAGTGGTGAGTGATCAATCCAATCAGTGTTGAGTTAATCAGACAAGTTTCTTGCTGATTAGTTCTGATCACTCATCACTGATTAGTCTGTTGAGATTTGGAATTCGCCCTATCTGATTCCTTTCTCAAGAATTTTACGACAACCTGGTTATTTTTGTTCTCCATTCATTCTCTTCGTCTGAATCTATCAGTTGGAAGTATTGTCATGAAATGATGGGCATTAGTAATGCTTAGGATCACATCAAAATAGAATATGTAATAAAACTTATATTTTATAGCTAATATTCCAGTTTTGGATTCTCACCGAGATGGCACATTTTTTTTTTTACTTTCTTTTAATTTGCAAGTTCTGGAAACTCGTTCAAGGCTATTAGATTGGTTAAATAATGTATCATTAGCAAAAAAACAATTTGTAATTTTGCTCTTCGCTAGATTTGAGCAGTTTCCTTAAGTTACAAATGCTTAAAAATTTATACAATATCACTTTATGTTTTCTTCATTCGTAAAATTGTTTACTGTAGACAGAAATTTATAACTATTTTAATAAGCTATTTTATTCAGAATATTTTTTAATTTTCCACATTCTTAAACTACGAATTTCTGTTAATTTCGAATACTATTGTTTGGAATTTTTTTCTTGAATCGGATGAGATACAATCAGCAATTATTTTCGGACATAATAAGTAGATTTGTCCACGAAGTTATTGTGATTATTCATTCGTGACTTTTCACTGTTGATAATTTTAGATTATTATTATTCTGAAAACAGGATATAGAAAATTACGTCAAAATAATTCTTTAAAGTGAATACAGAAAAGTTTTTTTATATTCAATTTATGCGACAATGTCAAATTTATGCAGAATGTTTCCGATAAACGTCACATACACGATTAAGTATGAGAAGAGTGACGTCAAAACTCTAACATTGAAGAACATTTACCTCCATGGCAGCTGACGTCAGAAAAACATAACGTCATGATCTATGTCAAGCATAAAGAGGCACGTGAATGAAATTTTTTATATTCAATTTATGCGACAATGTCAAATTTTTTGCAGAATGTTTCCGATAAACGTCACATACACGAATAAGTATGAGAAGAGTGACGTCGAAACTCTAACATTGAAGAATATTTACTTCCATGGCGGCTGACGTCAGAAAAACATAACGTCATGATCTATGTCAAGCATAAAGAGGCACGTGAATGGCGCCATTTTTTAAATTTATGAATCAGTTCCCATTTTCGCTTTTTTATCAATTTATATTTTTGATTTAGACTTATGTAAACAAATTAAGATTACTATATTTTTTATACACAATATTTATATTTCTGTTTAAAACTGGTTAATAGCCAGATAAACTAGATTTTCTGAAAAATATGGACTCTTTCACAATACATATTTTTGTTAATGAATGACAAATATTTAATAATAGCCTCATATTCCACATTATTTTCCAAATACGTGATGATTCAGTATAATTTTAAGATGATTTTTTAATTTTAATTTCTTTCATAGAAAAAATCTCTATCTCTCCTTCAATTATCTCATCATTATTATTCCTCAGTACTTGTTTTTGTATGGCAGAAATGCCGTAGCCTGGAAGAATCTCAACATCTTCGTGAAGATCCACATCTCTCTTACTTCGAATTCTACTTCTCCGTTGGTTTCTTGTTGTACTCAGTGTGGCTTGGCGATATCGTCCATAATCATCATCAGTAGGAAATAAAATTGCGTCATAGCTAACATCAGGATGAAAGCCAAACTTTTCCTCATTTTTGTCGTCGATGATGACTTTTCGGCCATCTACGTTACTTCCTACAATTACTCTTGGAGTTTCTGTTTGAGATGCTTTAATTTCAGGAACTGATTTGAGTATTTTTGTAGAATCTAATCTTACAGGGTTTCTTGGAGAAGGACTCGGTTTGTTTCCTGATGTCGTCTTCGTGTGCTCGCAGTTATCAGAACTAAGATCGTCTAAAGATGATTTTGGATAAGAAGAAATTCCATGTCTCCTATCACGTTCTTCTCTATTGTGTGGTTCTGTATTAGATTTTTCTTCTTTTCTAGTACTTCCTTGAAATGATGGTATACTGTAAGTTCTTGTTGTTGGGTGCTGCAATTTAGGTTTAGATTCGACCCGATCATTCTCATTTGAGCCTCTGTTATAATTTCTAGGATTGTCCCTCGAATTAACTGAAGTTTGTTTCCCATCTTCATTTCTGATTCTTCTATTCTGATACTCTGGAAAAACTCTACCTACACTTCTTCCCCTAAATGTGGATTCTTTGGAAGTATTTTGAGCAGATATAAAATCTCTTTCATCTTTTCTCTCAGATTCAGAATTTGGAAAATTTTTCCTCGAATTAGGAAAAGTTCTTGTGTTCTCTCCTGAAGTTGGTGACTGCTTAGATCCTTGAGCAACTACTAAACTACTTTCATCTCTGGTAGGAATTCTACCTCTGTTTCTGTGTTCTACATTTGAAAGTGAAACTTTTCTTGAACCAGGATTACTTCTGGAATCGGATGCTTCTTTTGGAAGTGGTTGAGATATTACTTCTACTCTTCCATCTCTTGGCATATTCTCTTCACGTCTTTTAGTTTCAACACTTGGATATGGATTTTCTCTGTTATTTCCATTTCCAGATTCTATTACTTTGGGAGATATTTGAGAAATTACAAGTTTTCTGTCTTTTGAGGAATCCTCATCTCCTCTCTTAGGCTCAATATGTGGAAAATCTTCTATCCTTACATCCGGATAGTTTTTGTCATTCCTACCTTCAGATGCAGTTTCTTTGGGAGCTATTCGAGATACAACTACTACTACTCTTCCGTCTCTTGATGGATTTTCCTCCTCCTTGGGATTTGAAATCGGAAAAACTTGTCTTTTTGAATTTCGAACCTCACTGTCACTTCTATCTCTGTGAGGATTTCTTTCTATACCTTTAGCTTGATCACTCGTTGATGGAAATCGATCTTTTCTATCAATTTCAACTTTTGGATCTCTTCTTTCATCGTGTCTTCTAGCATCAATATATTCTGGTTGTATGAAATCGTGTTTCCCTGTTTCTTCCTTGTCTGCCTCATCTTTTTCATTTTCTGTTCCACTGAATATGTAATGCGGATTTTCGGGTCTTTGTCCTACTTTATCTTGATAGCTAGGTTTATCATAATCAATCTCCAATGGAGGTTCAGTTGGATAACTTCCAGCCCAACGTCTTTGACTCGCTGCATATGTTATCAAAAATGTTACCACCTGAAAATAAAATTTAAAAAATATTAGCCATATTCACTTGTGTCACATTAGTTAAATAACCAAACGGTTTGGTTTCTTTCTATAAAAATTTTAGAAAAAAAATTTTCCTACCATAACTATCAATAATGTTGAGCTACCTGTTTGGCAATTCTAAGAAACGAAATCAAGTTATTTCTAGCAGTGAAGTTTAAAAATTAAAAAAATCGGACAACTTCGCCAGATAAAAATTTTTATGCATATTGTATACTTAGTATATAAATATTTATCTAGCGAAATTATCCAATTTTCTTATCAACTTTTTCATATAATACATCATCACACATTGTTTCTGTATCACCAAATATCTATTGAAAGTACCATTTATCAACTTTAATGGTACAAATTAAAACATGTTTAAATATTTACAATCCAATTAAACTTTAAAAAACTTATAAAAAAAATAGTTATAAACATTCTGTGACTCAAGGTTATCTTCAACAAACGCCATAGTTTTTCTTTGTTTTTCAACTAAAATAATTAATAAAAACTTACCAATATATGCTTCAGTATTATACAGTGGCATCTTAACGATAAACCTAACATATCAGCCATCACTTTTATCCGAACGATGAAATTGTTATTCTACCGTACAATGGAGACATAGCATTCACTCGTCCTTTGCTGCATTATGTCAAGGACATAGTAAGGTGTACAGACAAAGGTGCACCTGACCTCTTCAGTTCCATGTACAGAAAGTGGTATTTCGAAAATTCCCCTTCCGTTTTAGACTAGAGAAAACTTTGTGCTTAAATGTTTCTTAGTAGACTAGCCATACCTATGTATTAAGAATTTAGTTATTTTTTTTTTTACTTTTCTATGGTCACACACACACACACACACAAACACACACAAACACACAAACTTAATGGCTTTCTTTTGTATTCAAAATTGTTAATGAAACTTAATTTAAAAAACTTATTAATCTATGTATTTTTTTTTTTTAATTTCTGACAATATACTTTTCTATGGTCACACACACACACACACACACACAAACTTAATGGCTTTCTTTTGTATTCAAAATTGTTAAACTTAATTTAAAAAACTTATTAATCTATGTATTTTTTTTTTTTAATTTCTGACAATTAAAAACTTTGAACTTACTATAAAAGGTTATTTTTGGTGTGTTACTATCTATCTAGTTATGCATTATTTTGACATTGTTTTACAAATTTATGTAATTTCAGTTAATAAAGATCTTTATATGTTTTGTATTTTCAATATCATCGAGGAAAAAAAAAATCTATTATAAATGTAAATTTTTGCCTTTAAGCATTATTATTATATATTGATGTAAGGAAACTATTTTTGTTCTATTCTGAGAAAGCATTAGCTATATTTTCCTGTAATTTATTTGAAATTAAGTTTAGATCAACTGTAACCAGGATGATTCAATAATCATCATCATCATCTAATAATTTTTCTGAAAATCAATTATATTATGATTTAAAAAAAATAATAATCTAAATGTCAAGGTTAAAATTCTATCTTCAACATTAAAACAAGTTGTTTCACATAAATTATTTATAAGAAAATATATCTTAAATTGACAAATTTTGCAAGAAATTGAAGATGTTTCCTGTACAAACTAATTCAGAATTAGATGTGGTAAAATAAATTTACAGCTTTTTAAATGTTATATACAATATATAAAGATAAATATGCTTTGTTACATAAAAGTTCAAATAAATTTTAAATACAAATTAAAAATACAATCACAGTCAGGAAATTAAATTTTATTTTTTTTTTTTACAAAACAAATATTTTTTATTTTTTTACATTTTCAAAATTTATAAGAAAAATTATATATAAATGAATAAATCGTTCACAGATTTAAATGTAATAAAATTCATATACTAAATTATTAAAACATATTTTTAAAAAAGTTGATAACTTTGACCTAAAAAATATTCCTTTCATTTCTGAATCAAATTCTAGCAATTTACATTTTACTGGAAGGAAATGAATTTTAGAGGAATATTTATGAAATTTAACATTTTAAAACTTTTCCTGATTTTTCTTTTAAAATGGATACTTTTGCAAATTTTTTTCTTCATTATTAGTGTTATATATTAGAAAATGCACACAAAATATTTTTTTTGTTTTTGCTGTTAATGATAGTTTAACAGACTGAGAAATGTTGCTCTGATATCAAAACTGCAACTTCTGATAAAAAAAAAAAAAAAAAAAAAAAAAAAAAAAAAAATTAAAACAGCATGCTATGTGAATTATGAGTGGTATGGCAAAATTTCATTAGAATTCTTCCAGATACAAGGCCAATATTTATTCATGAGCATGTTAAAATTTATTCTACAAACTTTTTTTTGTTGTTATTGTTTAGATTTTAAGCTCAATACTGTAATTCCTTGGTTTCCATTCAAATATACAAATGAAACTTCATCAAATTTCTATAAAATTGATGTTTTTAACAAAAAACATACAAAAATTAAGTTTAACTTTTATCAATCTTATTTTTCAAAATGACTTTGTTTTTCACAGAAATTCAGTTATCTTCTTTTAATGTAATAATTATTTACTGCAGTTAAAATAATTCTTGATTTATTGCTTGATATGTTTGATAAACTCTTTTGCAATATATATATATATATATATATTTTTTTATATATTCAATATTTTTTTTATGATTTTCTGAAGTTCATTATGATACTAAACTAAGTTTGACACAGATTCTAATATATTATGAAAGAAAATATATGCAATGATATTATATACATATATATATAGATCTTCACATTTTAAAATTACATATATAACTCGTTATATATTATTATTTCGATGAGTGCTACTTCAAACAGTTAAAAAGTTTTAAATATCTGCACATATCACAAACTCTAGTAAAAAATAAGATGTTTCTAGTCTACAAAACAACAAAAATATGCTCATATTGCAAATACTGCAATATTGTTCTCAATATAAAAAACAAAAAATAATTCAGGAGTAAAATATTAAGGCACAACCCATCTTAAAACTCATTTACTAAAAATTTTCAGGAAGAAGCACTTTACAAAATATCTTAGAAAATAATTATATTTATTTCTGTAAATTGTTTTTCTTTTTTCTTCCTAATTAGCACTGTTCATACGAATTTTTTTGAAGTACACTTTACAATATTTTGTTTACAGGACATCCTGACCTTTTGAATAAAAATATTTTTTTCCATAATTCTAATATTTTAACAATAACTGCTAATTAATATTTAACTATATAATAATTGTTAAATAATTTCTTATATTAATGGAATGTCATGTCATTCTATCTAAAATGTCTAATTTGCTAAATAGAATAGGGCATTGTTATTATATACAATATAGATAGTAAATCAACAATTTTCACTAGATAAAACGGTTTCTACTAATTGCAAACATATACGAATATATAACATCATACATTACAAATTTAGAGTAAAGGCAGAATAACAATTATCAGGTAAAACTGATATATAAAAATTTTTTTTTTTTGTTTTTTTTTAAATTTTACATTTTTTCAAAAACTCTGTAAGCAGAAACTATATTTACTCTATATCATAATATATTATAAGAAATTAGAATATTTAAGAAAAAATATGAAAATTAATAGAACATTATTTTGCCAAACAAAACTGTTTTGTACATTTTATTATGAAAATAGTTCTGATTTTTCTCTTTAGTGAAACTTAAATGTAAAATAATATACTGCATTTTACATTTTTAGACAGCATAGAGAAATCCTTCAAACTTTCTGCCGTAAGTCTGAGGTGTAGTAAATGGGGAAAACCATGTGAGAGAAAATCTACCAAATACAGCTCGTAAGCTTCTCCATGGCGAGTGCTTTTGCCATTTAACTGCTTCCTTTTTCAATTGTTCAATTCCCTAAAAGAAAAGAGGAGGTTATTTTATAAATGTAAATGTGCTTGTTTATATACAGTAGCTTGTGAAAATACAAAAAAATAATAGTTAAAAAGTTGTCAGATATATAAGTATTTTAATAAATATTTTTAACACAAAAATTTTAAAATATCAATGTGAAAGATCAACTTCAAACACTACTAAACAATCCAAAATTATTTTGTAAAAATTTTTTATTTTGAGAAACGTTTTCAGCATCTTTTAGCCATCTTCAACTCTTACAACAAACTTCAACTTAGGGAACAATTGACTGTTATAAAACTGTTAGTATTCTAGAACACAGAACAAACTCAAACATTTGAAAAAAATTTAAAAATCTATAAATTATTTTTATATTTACAATAATAAGCCTTGAAAATAAGTTTTAATATGTTTAGTGATGTTATAGTCTCGCCAATGCTACTGACCCCCACTATGTCCAAAATTATTGTAAAAATTTTTTACATTTTACAATGCTTAGTAGTGCTTGAAGTTGATCTTTCACATTGTTAACACCTAAAAGAGCAACATTCTTTAAGATTTTAAACTATTTTGTAAATACCACTATTATATAATAAATTTATAAAATGGTATTTCAGAGTAATGATGATTATCGATTTCACTATAAGAATATATACTTGTATAATTTAAAGACAAACATTTATTCAGAAAGAATATTTTTGCCCAATAAAGTAGTAGTAGTAGTAGTAGTAGTAGTAGAGGGAGGGGCGTGTTTCAGCCCAAGCACTGCGACCATAATTAGAATTAGAATTAGTAGTAGTAGTAGTAGTAGTAGTAGTAGTAGTAGTAGTAGTAGAATAGGGAGGGGCCTATTTCAGCCCAAGCACCGCGACCAACATTGGTCTATTGTACACCCCCAATCAATTCATCCCAGAAGAAGGCCTGTCTTAACAACAAATGACAGTATATTCTTCAATGGGACAGAAGCAAGATCCTCGGGAACAGAAAAATACATCCCCAAGAGATCACGCCTAAGCCATGAAAGGGCCACACATTCACATAAAATGTGAAGAGGAGTTTCCTCCTCATACTGACATTTTCTACACATGGGGCTATCAGCAAGCCCAATCAAGTGAAGATGTCTTCTAAGATGACAGTGCCCTGTAAGAAGCCCTGTAACAATCCTAACTTCATTTTTGTTCAGAGAAAGCAACTCTTTGGTTCGCTGAGCACAGCAACCCAAAATGAGAGCCTTCGCCTGCCTAAGACCGGAGGTAGACCTCCAGAAAGCATGATGCTGAGCCGCCAACCAGTCCCTGACAACCCGCCCGAAGACATCTGAACCAATGCCCAGGACAGGCTCAGGTCCAAAAAAGGGGCAAGAAGCCCCTTCCCTGGCAAGCTTATCAGCAACCTCGTTACCCCCAATCCCCTTGTGCCCTGGTACCCAAACCAGTTGAACCCTGTTCTTGGTGGCCAGTTTCCCAATGAGAAGGCGGCATTCCCATACAAGTTTAGAAACAAAACGGGAATTATCAAGTGCTTTAAGAGCAGCCTGACTATCAGATAGGATAAAAATCTGTTTGCCAACATAACCCCTATCAAGATTAATATTAACACATGCAGAAATAGCAAAGATTTCTGCTTGAAAGACAGTGGCAAACCGCCCAAGGGAAAAGGAATAAAACATCCGAGTCCCTTCGCAGCAAACCCCCGCCCCAACACCAGTAGTGGTTTTAGAACCGTCCGTAAACCAGACTAAACCACCCTTGATACTGCGCCCAAACCCCCCCTCCCAGTCCCCCAAACTGGGAAAAATTACAGTAAAGGGTCTGAGAAAGCAAAATTTAGGCACCATGTGATCCTTAATCATCCCAAGAATGTTACAGTGTATCCTGTCCCATTCAAAAGACAGATGCTCCACCTTATGGGTCCAGGAAATCCCTCTCCCAGAAGAATGGAGCCTATAATAACCCTCCCGTGCACTCGCCTCAACAAACAAATGCAAAGGAGGAATGCACAAGAGGACCTCAAGAGCTGCAGTAGGGGCAGTCTTCATAGCCCCCCAATAAAGAATTACTACCAATCTACAAAAAAAACTGAACTCAATCATATTTAATCATTTCTATTCCTAGAATAAAATGTCTGAAATATAGATTTTTATTTATCAATAATACCATATCTCACAAGGGAACATCGCACTCGATGTGTCTGGGATTTTGTCAATATTTTGTCATCTGAAAGAGCATAAACAGTAGATGAAGAATCACCCCCCTATATTGGGGGCCACTACTTTAGCATTTGAGAAAATCGCTTTTGAAATTTCAGAAATTTTTTGTTTTACTTAAATAACTAATGTCAGACATTTGGCTATATGTTGTAGTGGCGAAGTGGCTACGTCGGTGTTCCGACAGTCTGAGGGTGTAGGTTCGATTCTCCCTACTTTCTGAATTTTTTTCCCCTCTCTAAACTTTTGCACTTTTTAAAGTTTACATTATGTATAAGTTATATTCCAGAATACACTTTATAATTATTGTGAAGAGTTATGTCCTACTATTATAAATAATATTTGTAAATCGCTTAAAACATTTGACATAATTATCTGAAAATTGTTAAATAATTGTTAAAAATTCAAATATAATGTAAACTTTAAAAAGTGAAAAGTTTAGAGAGGAAAAAAATTCAGAAAGTAGCGAGTATCG
The DNA here is from genome assembly GCA_000484575.1 of Olivierus martensii. Classification (NCBI taxonomy): domain Eukaryota; kingdom Metazoa; phylum Arthropoda; class Arachnida; order Scorpiones; family Buthidae; genus Olivierus; species Olivierus martensii. Next base: position 19,383 of record AYEL01069304.1, read on the forward strand.
ACCTCCATCTTCAGACTGTCGGAACCCCGACGTAGCCACTATGCTACTACAACACAATCGAATTTCCGAGCATTCGCTATTTAAGTAAAACAAAAAATTTCTGAAATTTCAAAAGAATTTTCTCAAAAACGCTAAAGTAGTGTCCCCCAATATAGGGGTGATTCTTCATCTACTGTTTATGCTCTTTCAGATGAAAAAAAATATCGACAAAATCCCAGACACATCGGGTGCGATGTTCCCTTTTCAGTGTCAAGATCAAAATAAATCACTTCTATATATAATTCTTTTTACATATGAAAGCTTATAACAACTTTGAAAAAATAAATACTAACCAAAGTTCACATGAAACCAGGGGGTCTATGCTAGTCTCAGTCTCTTTGCAGAGACAAAAAATAGTCTCTGTGGAAAGACAATCTTTCTACAGAGATAGTAGAGAGATTATTATGTTTTAAGCGATGCTCCAGTCATTCTCTCTTAAGAAACATCATTATTTTCCCATGATGCTTAGAATACACGTATACATAACGTCAATCTCATTCCAACCAATGAAACTATCGTTACATCTCATTTCACCGGCACTGCACAAACTCAGTATTCGAAGAAACTGGTGGTAAACAGATGCGATTATTTATATAATTATGCCACGCAACAAATATAAACTTTGATAAGTGAATTGGAGAAATAAGCTATTCTATTTTGGAGAATATGATAGCTAATGTACTTAAGTAGTCATTGAAAGAAATGTGGAATGACTGATTGTTAGTAAATGCACAACAAAGGGTAAGATTTTACTTTGAAAGCTGTTCATTTACTCAGTCGTTTAGATTGTGTGTGTTACTTTTTATATCTTTTAATTGATTCTGTTAGTTGTTATTTATAATTACGAATATTAACAAAAACATGAACATTTCACTAATGTCTCTACTATAAGCTTCAACAGCTAACGATGTCATTAGTTTCGCATTTTCAATGTCACTTCTATGCTCGACCATTCATTTTGCAATAATTCTACTAGTTACTCCTATGTAACTAGAATTTTCTTTCGTTTGTGTATCTGTTAAAGATATTTTGTAGACCCCTTTTCTTTCATTTTGCTTGAGTGGGTCTTTTTCATTACGCAATACATTGTATATCGTCAAGTTTCTCTTTGGTGCTAACTTTATTTTATTCCTCTTCTCTATTTTCTTCATTACATTTAGATGTTTCAGATGGTATGGCACCGGTACTATCTCTTGTTCTCTTCTTTCGGTTCCTCTTTATTTTTCTTATCGTTTTTGACTTGCTGATAAATCTACAATAAAAAAGATTTGTTATATCCGTGTTGCTTACCTATTTTTAATATATAGTCAATCTCCTTTTCTAGGATTTCTGTAGTACTACAATAATTCAGCGCTGTTTTAAATAAACTCCTAAATGCAGCTTTTTTATAGTTCATCGGGTCGTTCGACCAGCTTGGAATTAATATTGGCTTATATGTTGGTTTACAGTATATACTTGTATTTAACTTTATCCCTTGTTTGTCTAATTGCAGGTCTAGAAAATGTATACTATTTTGGTCCATTTGATCCTTCAGCAGTTTTAGGCCGTATTCCTCAATCGTAAATTCTTTAGTTATCTCATTTATACATTGCTGGTCTTTCCATATTATTAAAACATCGTCAATATATCTCATATACAACAATATATTTTGCTGAAATTTAATCAATTTTTGTTCTTCAACTGCCCTTATTACTATTTCTGCTAGTGTGCCTGCGATTGGACTACCTATTGGAACCTCTTTCATCTGTCTAAAGATCTTTCCTTTAAAGATGAAATAAGAATTGTAGCATATCAGATATGCAATTTCTCTCAAAAGCGCTGTATCTAGATGTTCTTGTGGTAGATTTTCTAACAGGAATCGATATAAATGTAAGCATACAGGTTCTAGTCGTAAAGAAGGGTATAATGCTTCATAATCACATGTGGTCATCATATTAATATCTGGAATATGTAGCTCTTTCACTTTATTTAGCACAGCAGTATTGATTTTGGTAGAAGTATTAGTTTCTCCTAAAATTTTATTACTCCAGTCTGCTATACTTTTTCTAGATCATATGTCGGCCCTAATCTTTTTTCAACTATGGGTCTAAACTTAATAGGTGTCTGCACTTTGACATAGGCGAACAATCGCGGGCAGACCGGTGCATCTTGTTTCTTAACCTTCCAACATTGCGGGAATTTCTTATTTTTCATAATTCTATTTACTCTTGCTTCTAAATTCGATGTTGGATCTCTATCTAGTTCTATTTCTTCTGATTCTTTCAAATATTCCATAAGGAAGTCATCATAATCTTTTCTTTCAATTAAAAGGTGTCTTTTATTTAATATGTGTAAATTTGATGCTAATTCCTTACAAGTTCATTATTTTTAATTAATAAATTTTTTTTTAAAAATAGATCACCCAAAGCACTCCAAATATTTTAATTGTCTTTAAATATTCTATTCCAATTGAAATTATGTATTATTTCTTCTTTCAAAATATCTAAATGTCGAATGTCTCTTCTGAGAGATAGGTAAGGATATCACTCTGCAGAGACAATTTTTAAGAGACAAAAAGTTGTCTCTGACTAAATAGTCTCTTTAAAAGTACTGCAACATCGACTTAGAATGAGGAAATTGTCTCTCTAGCAGAGCAACTAATCAGAAGCGATGTTTGCTCACTGACGTCAAATAATTTGCCTGGAGAGACGATTTTTGTTAAGAGCAGCATAGACTCCCAGGCAAAATTGAATCCATATTGAGTATTATAGAAGTCTTAAAGACAGACAGAAAAAAAGAATACAATTCAATGCCTCTTCCCATAGAAATAAAATAACTTTTTAGACCCTGAAGAATGAGAAAGTATAGCCATGATACTAGAATGGGAATTTTTTTCAGAATTTCTCATCATATTAATATTGGATAGAAATAAGAAATCTAGAAAGAAAATAATCATAAATTTTAAAGACCTAAAAGACAACAGGGAAAAAAATATATAAGAATGATATTAAGGAAAGAAAACAAACTATAAATCTTTCAAGAATAGTTGATGTATAGCGATGAAAAGTAAAATCAGAATTATATAAAAATCTGTTATCAATAAACAACAATCAATGATGGTAGAAAACAATGGAAATCATGTCTTTAAAAAAAACATGCTATTAATGCTCATATCCCTTAAAGATATAGGATATCTTAGTGAGATTCTCTCTTGCTCTGCTTTTAAATGTTTCGATTTACAAATTTACAACATTAACTTTTGATGTTTATGAAAATGTATTATGATAAGTGATCAATGTTTAAAGATTTTTCATGAAAATATATAAATGTTGTTTATAATAATAAAAGGTAATATCTGTTATCTATCTGTGACAGTTATAAATTGGGACGCAACCAATACATTGATACTTTACAAATATTGACACTTTAACACAATACTTTGATATTTTTGTACTTGATGCATTTTGATATTTTCTGAATATTGATACCTCTCAAGTGTCAAAAGAAATTTAATATTTGATAAAGAACTTTTTGAATTATATATCAAAATGATTCTTATTTTTCTGTTTAACATTTTTAATGGAAATATTAATAGCAGCAGATAACATCACAGCTAATTAACTTATATATATTGTAACTTTTTGCTTATTTTAATAGTTCAGTTATTCATTAATGTACACTATACTATTCTCTATATACTTAAAATTTTCCCTTCATTTTCAATCAATGAGAAGCAAGTACTTAACAAATAGTACTGCCAGCAATGAAAGAACTATAGTAAGTTTCATTTTCTTGGTTTGATTTGTTTTTAAGTTTATGATGGAGAGAAATTAGAATTTAGGACATGGAAAATCAATTCATTGTCAAGGAACAGAAATTATTTACAATGTTCAACAATATTTAAAAAATCAGAAAGTTAACAAAGAGCTTTATCATCATTTAAATTAATATTAAATAAAATAAACCTTTGAATAAAAGTAAATCAATCAGTTAACTGATTTTAAAAATAATTATTTTAATTACATCATAATTTAAATAGTAATTTGATCAGAACAGAATGGCCATTTAATGTGCAAAAATATCACATGATGAGAGAAACTTTATTATATGTTAAAGTGAAGACTAATGGATTTTTGATTTCCCGGTTATGTTTATCTGATTACTAAAAACTTGTTATATTTCTGAACAAATTAAATTTTCTTCTAAACAATTTCTACAATGGCCCTGAATTCTAAGAATTATTCCCATTTCAATAGATAATTAACACTTGTTGATTCTACTGTGAATACAACTGCCTGATCATTCTATTTTGTTCAGACTTTCTATTAATTGCTAGTAAGCATCATCAAAATAGGAAGAAGCAAGTAATATTTCCATCTTCATAATTATTGGTTTAAAGACAATGATATCATGTGTGATGATTTTTCTAGTGGAACACAATAAATATACCAACTTCTGGTAGATTATTAGTTATTTCATTATTTGTATTAAGGTTAAAAAAAAATTGAAATAGGCTCACTTTTAATTAAAATATACAGTATAATTTAGAGATATAGAACTTTTAAAATTATCTTTGAATAAATGTATTATCTTCAAATAAACTTTTCACCATTTGATTGTTATTAATGACAACTAAATGAGGGAAATCCATGTGTACCAAACAGAAATTTTCAGTATCTATCAAAATAATAATTAAATGTACTGCCTAACATTATGAAAATTTTTTTATTAATTTTTTTTTAGATTTCGTAATGTAGGATGGATATACAGATATCCCTCTTATAACATGGTAGATAGGTTCCTAAAAAACATAGTGAAACCGTGTTTTATGAGACCTGGAGCCAATACAAAAAAAAGAGCTATGTTCCAAAACCAATTAAAAACTAATAACTTTCTTTAATTATACATAAGAAACTTAATTTTTATCAAGAATATTAATAACACAAAACAAAGAAAAATATATATGTAAGACACTAAAAAAACAATATATGTAAAACAAAGGGAAAGAAAAAGTATACAGCCTCTATAACATTTATTTAATAATTATATCTTCCTTAGCACTGTTTTGTTAAAACAAGAACGTTTTATTTCTTTAACAATATCAACTTCACTTTAATTAATGCATAAAAAATTTCAGAAAGTTATAACATTCATTTAATAAATATATCTTCCTTAGGACTGTTTTGTTAAAACAAGAACATTTATTTCTTTAACAATATCAACTTCACTTTAATTAATGCATAAAAAATTTCAGAAAGTTTGTATAGCTTCTGCTCTCTTTACAAAATCTGTAATCTAAGCCCGTTACAATCCACTACAAAACAATCGTTTCTTAACATACTCAAAAAAATTTATGAATAAAAAAGTTTTCTTCTCTTTCACATTACTTTATTGAAGAATCAATAAAAGTAAAACAAAAGGACAGAAAAAAGTATACAGCCTATATATAACATTCATTTAATAATTTTATCTTTCTTACCACTGATTTCTTAACATAGACTCAAAAAAATTTATGAATAAAAAAGTTTTCTTCTCTTTCACATTACTTTATTGAAGAATAAAAACTTATTTTTTTATCCAAAAACTGAAAGTTTGGAATACAAAATACTTAATGTCTCCAATTAACTCAATTTCAAATCAAAATCTAAAATAGACTACATATCATTACTCAAGTTATTCTTTTATTTCACATTCTTCTATTGAAGAATAAAAATGCCAATTAATTCAATTTCAAATTGAAATTGAAAATAGACTGCATATCATTACTCTCATGACAAACTAGAAAAATTGCATTTATGACTAATTAAAGTATTTCCCAATGATTGCATTTTATGTGTGTATTGTGTGTCCCTCTGGATTTACAAATTTAATGAAAATATTTTGTATTGAAGGAGAGTAAACATATTTCCAAAATAATTATAGCACTTTGAGCAGGAATATTATTATATTTATACCAATAACACTAAATATACATACAACAAAATTTATTCTGTTTATTCATTTATTCATTAATAGTTTTTAAGGAATGATTATTTTATTGTCTTGTTATTTTTTGATTAAAATAAAAATAAGAATTCAAAATACTAATTTATTTATTCATTTAAAAATGATACAAAATTACCAATAATACCAATATTAATGATACCAAAAAATTTAATAAAATTAAAATTTAATTTAATTTAAAAAAATTAAATTTTTTGGTATCAATACAAGTAAAAATTCTTCGTAAAAATGTAACAGTTAGTATCAAGAATAAATATTTTTCAAAATTGTTGTATCCATAGTCCTAAGTCATCATAAAATAGTTATTAGACCAAGATGAGAGACTCAAAATGACTATAGGCATTGCAGGGCTAAACATAGTCAAAATCAGTGTAGAGATTGGGACATTTTTGTGGTTGTAATAAACACGAATGTTTAATTCTTTATATGTGCTTGTATTTGGATGTTACTAAGACTTTTGATTACTGGGGAAGATTTAACATAGAAAGATTAAAGTTCAAAAGTTCAGTTATCTAATAATATTGGAATAGGTTATAAGTAGAGATGCAACTAATATTCAGATATTTTTGTACTTAATGCATTTATTTCAGTTTTCATTGAATATTAATATCATTTTCAACACTTAAGTATTAACAGAAATCTACTAAATTTCAAAATTAAACTATCTAAGAATTGTTTCAATTACATAAAAAAAAATCAGCTGGCTTTAATCTTTTAAAATGTAAATATTAATTGGCTGATAATGACAAAGTTTGACTACACATTCTTATTCCATTTTCATACTAAATTTTAGTCCTTTTCATTATTTTTTGTGTGTAAAAAATTAACAATTGTTATACAGGTATTCCTCCTATAACATGGCTTCCTACAACATGGTTTCACTCTAACACAATTTGAAAATTACAGAAACCCTCATATAACAAGGCACTTCTACAACAAGTTTTAACTTAGAATATTTAGAAAAATACATTTACACTATACTGTTAACTTACTCTGCTACTTATAAAATCCCAAATAATTATAGCACTTTGAGCAGGAATATTATTATATTTATACCAATAACACTAAATATACATAAAACAAAATTTATTCTGTTTATTCGTTATCCGTAGCGCTTTCAGCTTATTTACAGCCCTCATCAGCGGTACATTCAATTATAGATTGTTAAAATCGAATATAGAACGAACATGTACATTTCAAAAAACTAACATATTATAATCGTACTATAGTGATGCCAATTTTAAAAAAATATATACTCTAAAATTAATATAACATCGTATAATACTGAACATATAATAATAAAATTAATATTAAACTTAGCTTAAAGTATATATTTGCCAATTTTAAAAAAATATATACTCTAAAATTAATATAACTTCGTATAATACTGAACATATAATAATAAAATTAATATTAAACTTAGCTTAAAGTATATATTATGTGACCGATAATACTGTGGTTATTAAATTAAAATCGACTATCGTTTTTTGCGCTTTTTCACACTACATCCAAGCTTGGCTGTCCGTATTGGGTTCCACGGTGTTAATTAGGTTATGACCTTTAGATTTTTTATCCATTATGTTAATAGCCTCTGCGATTTTACCTTTCAGTGGGTCATCTATTTTCTTAATTATCTTGGCATCATCCCAGTTTATCGCTGTGTCAAAGTTGGCCAGCCGTTGTGCTAATGATGTCTTCTCATTATTCTCTGCTGTGTCATTTTGGTGTTCTGATAGTCTATTTGCAGGGAATGGTAAGTGTAACCAACGTATATCTCATCTCTTCATGTGTGTAGGTTCTTAAATGGGATTTCATATACTCCGGGGAATTCGTTGCATTTCCTAGTGTCTTTGTTGTTCCTCAATAGGTTAAATACGGTGTTCCTCCTGTTATATATTATTTTATTCTTCGTTATTTTCTTTAACTTTCTTCTAAACTTTCTGAAAATCCGATTATTTTCTACAGAGTATATTTTCATTTCTGCATCATATGTGTTATTGTTGTCATTGGCATCTTGGCTAGTATTTTTGTGTGTGATCTTTCCCATAGTTTAAGTATAATGTTCCAACTATAACCATGTAATTCCCTTTGGTGGAGTACCCATTTGAGTTACACTTCCTGTTCCCTGCAAATAGACTATCAGAACACCAAAATGACAGAGCAGAGAATAATGAGAAGACATCATTAGCACAACGGCTGGCCAACTTTGACACAGCGATAAACTGGGATGATGCCAAGATAGTTAAGAAAATAGATGACCCACTGAAAGGTAAAAATCGCAGAGGCTATTAACATAATGGATAAAAAATCTAAAGGTCATAACCTAATTAACACCGTGGAACCCAATACGGACAGCCAAGCTTGGATGTAGTGTGAAAAAGCGCAAAAACCGATAGTCGATTTTAATTTAATAACCACAGTATTATCGGTCACGTAATATATACTTTAAGCTAAGTTTAATATTAATTTTATTATTATATGTTCAGTATTATACGAAGTTATATTAATTTTAGAGTATATATTTTTTTAAAATTGGCGTTACTATAGTAACGATTATAATATGTTAGTTTTTGAAATGTATATGTTCGTTCTATATTCCATTCTTCATTATATTCATTCTTTCCTGCACTATTTGATCCAATATTTAGCTCTCACCATAATTTATGGCCTTGAAGTTTCGAATTATTTCATTCTAGCCAAGCATTTATTGAATGATGAATATATTATTATTTTTATACATTTTTAATAATAAATAAAAATTCTGAAATTATTCAATCAAAAATTTTTGAATAACTTTTTTATTAATAATTTTAATCAAAATTTTGAAATATGTTTTGCCCAACCTAACAATTCAGCCTTATATAAGCAGTTGATGGATCATAAGCAACAACTCTGATTCCTCAATAAATTTCTATACTGACAATAGATTTCTTCATTAGCAGCAATTAAAATGAAAAAAAAAAATCACAAACAACACATTTTTTGCATTATTAAGATTCATTATGATGTTCAACATATATTGAAAAAGTGTTAAGTAAAAAATATCTAGATATGGAATTAGAAATATTAAGAAGTAAAACAGTGACAGTACAGTAGTCACCAATTGATTCTTAGGGTGCGTGTCCATCTGAGAGAAAAACTGTCACAAGAGAATCTCGAGAGGAAAATTCGCAAATGGACATACCCGAGAGTAACTCGCAGGGGTGTGTCCATTTGCGAATTTCCCTCTCGAGAGTGTCTTGCAACAGTTTTTCTCTCAGATGGACACATACTCTTATTACAGAAATCATTTCAACCAAAATTCATCTTTGTGTAATTTTTGTTATAAGTTAAATATCATTAATCTGGCAATTATATATGAGAAAATATTTATTATGGAGTGTCAAATCCAACTAGTAAGAGGACTAGAGCACTCTGAAATTAGCAAAAAACCAATTGTTTTTTCTTCTCTTATTCCTTTGTAGACATCTCTGCAAGTTGCATTATTGAACCAATATCAATGAAATTCAGAACACAGATATTTCTTATATTACTTGAATTTCCTGAAAATTTCAGTATAACTACATAAAAATAAAGGGGAGGAAATGTAAATCTTTTTCCCTAAAACACTCCTATAATCACATTGTTTAGTCTCTTCTGACCAAATTTGGAACACAGATATATCATATTACTTACTTTGATATCCAAGTACTTCTAGCAGTTGAGTATCGTTTAATCTCTCTTAAGCTAATGTTTTCGGTAATTAGTACACCATTTTCAAGCTTATTCTACCATCAAACTGTGTTTCTCATTCTTATGTTTTAAGAACGAGAAATGCAGTTTGATGGTAGAATAAGCTTGAAAATGGTATACTAATTACCAAAAACGTTAGCTTAAGAGAGATTAAATGATACTCAACTGCTAGAAGTGCTTAGATATCAAAAAAAGTAATATGAATATGAGAATAAGCAGTATGTCTAATGATTTATTACAGATATATCATAACTTAAATTAGGCATCTAAAAATTTTCAATCAGGCTAAAATTAAGGAGTGTAGAAGAAAAGTGTCTTCACTAGAAATGCCTCTATAGATCACATCATTCAATCAAATCTGGAAAGCAAATGTTTCTTATATCATTTAAGGCTTTCCGAAAAATATAACCTAATGGAATTAAAATGAAAAAGGTAAAGATCATTTCATCTGCAATTCTTCTACAGATTATATTGCTCAACTGATTTCAATCAATTTTGATATATGCATGCTTATTTATGTTACTTAAATGTTTCCTAAAAGGTTAAATTCAATCAGATTAATAAAAGATATTAATGATGTGTTCATACAGGAATGTCAAACTTAATTCTTATTCAAGGACAACACAATATTAGAAGGATCACATTAAAGAACAAAGCAACATTGAGAGGGTTACTTATAAGCCAGGGATGGCCAAACTTCATGTCACAATGAGCTACATAGGAGAATCTCAAATATTTGAGAGCTGCAATCAATTTCTTTCTGGGTCAATGGGAGCTGCATCAGTTTTTCTGGATAATCTTAACTATGGTTTCAAAAATTGTTTATTATATATTTCACACACAATTGTTTCATACAGATAGCATACTACATTTTACAATAAATGAACAAGTTATAAATGTATTCAGATAATGTTTTCGACATAAAATACAAACGAACAATCAGATTTAGGGGAATTCTTCAGAAATTTCTTTTCTAATTGGAAACAACAACAACAACATGGAGGCGAATAATGTGAAGCAAGTACTGCATTCACTGTAATACAAAAAAATTTTTTTCTTAGAATTTGGATCAATTGTGTTAAAGGGTAACAGGAGTAAATTAGTTTCATCTTCAGGTTACCTAAAGATGACTCTTTGTTGAAAATGTTAGTTACAGCTTAAATAAAAATTATTCTACATTGCAAAAAGTGCTTGATGTATAGTGTTTATCTGAATTTAAGTAGCAGTATATTTAGTTTAATATATATAAATGTATTCTTTTTGAATTAAATCAGTATTTGTTCCATATTAACTATTGACTTTCATGGTATGAAGCAACATCGAAGGTACCAAAGAACCATTATGTGGCTCATGAATGCAATTTGACCATTATGGTTTTAAGTATTCAAATTGGTTAAATTTCCAATTTTTTACACTCTATTCAAACAATTTGAATATCTCTAGTTTTAAAAAACATCTTTCTTGGAATACAAGATTGATGAATAGGAAATGTTAATAGTAGTAGGGCTTTTATTACTATCATGATAATATTGTCCTTAAGTGCCTAAATTTTTATAGTATCAGAATTGTTATTGGATAGTCCTTTGGAAACCATCTTGCTGTGTTTATGGGAACAGGAGAGTAGGGTATGGGAGAAAAGTATAAAAGTAGATCATAAGAACAGAAATTTGAAATCAAAAGAAAGCTAAAATAAGAAGATACATCTGTACTAAATTTATTCACAGCAACATGAGAATTAGTTTCAGAAATATTAATTGAGATAAGAGAATAAACATGCTAAGAAAACTCACCAACTTAAGATTTGCTGAAGAAAATGCAATCTTCTGAGAAACATAGAAGAATTATCTGTAATGCTAAATGAATTAAATAAAGAACATATTAAAACTGGCTTAAGCATGAATACGAATAAAATTGACGAAAAACTATTATAGCTCCATGCTTGATAAGTAAAACAAAAACAAAATTTGTCTGAATACAAATATTTAAGTGAAATAATTTAATTTAGAAACAGATCTCAAAAAGAAATTAATAAAAACATAATAAATACTGTTTTATATTTCTTAAAAGAGTATTATTCAATAGAATTATTACATCAATCCTCACATAGGGATAAATCTGATATTTCGAAAATTTAATTTCAATTTAGAAAAATGCAAATAGTAATAAAATGAAGCACATTGGAATACACTAAAGATTAAAAAAAATATATATATACAGTGGATTCCGCTTAATTGGGACACCGGTTAATTGGGGCAGCCGCATAACTGGGCCAATCTCAAGGAATGGAAACCAAACTAATACATAATTTAAATACTTAATTGGGACAGTAGATGAAAAAAATTTTAAATTTTTGATGTATTTTAAGGATTTTTTGAAAATATGGCAACACTACATATACTAATACTTGTTGTGTGCTTTCTTAAAAAAAAAATCCTTATATAAAAAATATAACATCATTTTATTGTACCGGTAATTTTTCAGGTTAAACCTTTCTACAAGACAATACAGACTAATACAATGGAGTGGGTTGTTTCTTCACGTCCTATTATATAGACATCGTCAACACACTGTTGCCGCACTAATATAAACAATCCATTCTTTAGTAAAATTTTAAGTAAATATCGTCGTTGATAAATAATATATAACAATACTATATTCAACAACATTAGCATAGCATGATGAGAATCAGTTATCTATTGTCGTGAGTTTGGCAAGTGTGATCTACTTAAGAGTCTGCTGTTACTGTATCTAGTGATATTCATTTACAGTGTCGATTTTATTTAAAATTTTTAAATCTTTGCCAAGATGCCAAGAAATGAAATTGTAAAATTTATCGTGTATGTATTATTTTTTTAGAAGAAAAATGATTTTGCACTTTCAGGTAAAATTGCTTTGCTGGATAAAATTAAAAGCCAGCCATTTATTCTTGAATAAAATTGCTTTGCTGGATAAAATTAAAAGCCACCGTAGACTCGTTGAAATAAACCAAACTCAAAAACTGCTTTGCTGGATAAAATTAAAAGCCAGCCTTTTAATACAAGCCATCGATTCATTGCTGAATAAAATTAGAAGCCAGCCATTTAATACAAGCTATCGTAGATTCCTGAATATTTGCCAAGATGCCAAGAAATGATTTTACACTTTCAAGTAAAATTGCTGGGCTGGATAAAATTAAAAAAGCACTATTTAAAATAAAGCTATCGTAGACTCGCTGATATAACTGGTGTACCAAAATCAAAAGGCCGTTGTAGACCACTGGTATAACTGGTATACCAAAATTTATCATAGCGCTTCTCCTACGTAGACTCGCTGGAATAAACCAAAAATCTATCATAGCGCATCTCCTACAACAAGAAAATCAACTGCATGAGGAGTGGGCATTACAGAAATAAATTCCGGGAACATCCAAAAGAAAGCATGATGGAAAGGATCCAGAAGTCGAAGAAGCATTAAATCAATGGTTTTCTATAATTAGCGGGCGAGGTGTGAATATCAGCAGCCCAGTGTTGAAGACGAAGTCAGAGGAGATTGGTAAAAAGCTAATAATTAGGTACCTATTTTAATAAAGCATTAAAATAGGTACCTAATTATTATTTTTTTACCTACTTATTTATTTACCTATAAATTGCATATTTAATTTTAGAATTTATTTTAATTCAGACAGCCGCTTAATTGGGCCAAAATGGCTTAGTCCCAACGTGTCCCAATTAAGCAGAATCCACTGTATATACAATTTATGATAAAATTAAGATAAAAACACAACACAGATGATTCCCACTTTTATGTCCTAACTGGTTCTAGCAGAACCATTAAATGGAATTATTTCCCATAAATAGATTTCTTACAAATAGCTGTTTCATTCCTAAAAATCCATTTCGTTTCCTTGAAAAACGAAAATGAAGAAAATTAATCAAAACTCTGATATACAATCAATATGAAGATAAAACACAGAAAATACATTTAGAATTCTTATATATTGATATGTAATATTATGTATCATTTCTATTACAATTTTTCACTTTTTGTATTACTTGTCTTTTCCACATACAAAATGATTGTAAAAAATAATTCAAAAATGTATAAAAATAATTAATGAAATGGAAGTGGGAGATGTACATAATTCAAGCAATAGCTGCAAACTATATTTTAAGATGAAACATGATATCTACAATTTATCTCTGTAATTTGCCTAATAAATGCATACTGTAGATATAAATTGGAGTTTCAGGAGAGATCTTGCATGAATATGATGATAAATATGAGCAGTTACAATTCAAGTCATTATAGATTATGACTGCTATATAAAACTAAGAAAAATATAAAATGAAGTTTGCTTGGCATGCCTTCATAATAAAACTTTATTTTTTATCTCTCTCTTAAGAAAAATTTTAAAAGTTATGTTATAGGAAACTTTGTTTTTTTTAAGTTTTATTGCATTATGAAGAGAGTTCATATTGTATTGCAGTCAAAAATTACAAGGTTTTACAAATTTTAATTCAGCAGTTTAGAACAAACAGTTCCAGAAAGAACTAAAATTGTATACTTTTTGAAGCTGTCTTTATTGTTGCATAATTAAAATTAAGAAATTAAAATGTGTCATTAAAATTATCTTTAAAAACTGCATGTACAATCAACTAAAAATGATTATTCCAGAAATGAACAACCTGAATGAAGTAACTCAAATCAATCTATGCTTCAGCAATATTCATTTTGTAATTGTATGATGATATGAATCTGTGACAAGTTATCACAAGCTTATTTGGATTTTAATTTAATAAAAAGAATAAAAAAGTATCAGCATTTATTTAACATTTGGAATCCACGGGTTGTGTGTATCTAGTTTTAATGTCTTAGCATAAATGTCATGATGACATCATCACTGTGGTGACGCATCATTGTAATGACATCACTCTTTGTTACATCATAAAGTATTGGTATTTTGTGACGACATCCATTGTTATGTTATGAAGACATCACATCAGGACTATAATGTCATTATGACCGATATTGATAACAGATGGAGCTATATTAAGAAATCAAGCAAGTCATAGTTACATCTGCACTGCTAACATTTAGGCAATAAATTAAAATTATAATGATAATAAACTCTATCATGTAGAATTAATCAGTCCTATAGGATTAAAGGATGCAAGCATCAAGGTGTCCTTTAATGATAGAACACCACTACAGAATTCCATGAAAATCTGCTAATTAACTTGAAAGTTATTAGCAGAAGACACACAGACAACATGTAGATAAAGCATGAGTCCAATCTTATTAGCTTCCATTTCCTTTGGAAAAAGACTAAAAATACACAGATAACATAAAACAAATGTTTTTGTATAAATTATTATATCCATGCATTTGTCCATATTTAATTACTTTTTGTATTTCCTTTTGGTAGTCCTCTTTTGGATATAATAAAGGATTTATATTAAATATAAAAAAAAAAGTAGGAAAAAAAGCAACACAAAGACAAATAGCCTGGCAACAAGAAATCAATGCATAAGAAAATAAAGAATATATAAAAGTTCCATATCAGCTATATAAATACCCAGTAGTGAAACAAACCTTAAGATTAAGAGGAAAAAGGATGGCCATTGAAAGAGTGGAAACAAACTTTAACCTATGTAGAAATTGTAAAGACCCCAAACAAAAAAATGAAAAGTAGAAATTTATATTATCCCAGTGGAAAACATGAGCACAAGACAAAAAGCCTCATACATAGGGATTACCAGCTGCACCCTAAAAGAATGACTTCAAGAACATGAAAGACATAAGGAGTGACAACACCACAACAGTGCTCGTGGCAGAATGCTATGCCTCAAACATGGCAATAGATTGAGGAGAAAGAAAAATAATCAAGCAAGCACAAAATATGAAACAAGGATTAATTCTAGAAGCATTAGAAATAGTTAAGAGGAAAAAGCATGAAAATATTCTAAATGAAAGAACATCAGAAAACTTATCAACACCATGGCGGTACGTGATTGAAGAAATATATTAAGAATCAGAAAAATACCCATTTTAAAAATAAAGCACAACATAACTCAATCTGCAAATATTACAATGTAACAAATACAGAAAAACTATGCACTAATTATAATAATTACGAAAATGTCATATATTATCATAAAAAGTTAATAATTATAAAATATTACTATGTAAAATTTTTTAATTTATGTTGTATTTAAAATATGACATGTACTATTATTTATATTCTATTGAAATTTGAAAGTTCAAAACAGAATCAAACCTGATAATGGCATAATACACTGAAAACATTGTTCATTTTAGCATTAAAGTTTTTTTCTTATACTGCAGTAAGTGCTTCAATTTTATTTAAAAATTAAAATAAGGTGGGTAGCAGTAGTTAAAGTAAAACAAATATATAATTTGATATTGTATAATTAAAGAAAATTAGTAAATCTTATACTAAACTACAACAAACTAATCTATACTATAGAAATCATGTGCCAACCAGGTTATTTAACTTACAGCACCTTGTTCTCAATAAATTTCAGTTTCTGATGTGTAAGATATAAAACTGATAGAATAGAAAGGACTAAGATAATATAATTCAAAATGTATATAAATACAGTCATTTACTAATTGCTTAATTTAAAGAACTATACCTTTTAAACTGTTATTTCTAGTTTTTTTTTTTTAATTTTCTTTTTGATTTATTCCTATGAACTTTTACATTTTAACAGAATGAACAAGAATTTTAAATTAAAAAAAACTTGACTTGTGAATCTTACTAATGATATGATATATATAAATTAAGCTTAACTTAGTTAAAAAATATAAAAATTTCATATAAATATCTGAATAATAATTTGTATCTTTTTTTTACATCTTTCAGATAAGAATTGTGTTTCATCAAGTGGTGATCCAATATTTGGAAGGTCTGGAATATTTACATACAAAGCCAGGAAAAGATTTTTAATTTCAAGGACAAGGACTCTAAGCTCAACGGAAATTTTGATTAATAGATACACTAATTGCAGCTGAATCTCAAACTTCCACTTTGATAATTAACTGTATTATCTCCATTACTTTTATTGTGCAATATTTTATTATTTCAAATGTTTAACCAAGTTTGTCTTTTCTTTGTAATTTCAGATACTTAGGAGTTTGAATTATGATTTATATTTATTTACATGCTTCATTTAGATGCTCCATTTCCTTTCCTATTAATATTCATTGTTCTTTGTGTGGCTGAAGATGACAATTTAACCTAAAAGCATTCCTGTATCTAATTTTCTACTATTAAAAACCCAATAAGTTTGTAAAGGATTTTTGTTTTATTATAAGAATTTATTGCATATAAATCATTGATTTATATGCAACAGATCCAATATCAATGATTTATATGTAATAGCAATAAACTTTTAGCCCGGGCTCTTAAGTATTTTCAGTTATGTAAAAATTCTTCTATTAGGATATCATATTTTAAATAATCAGTTTTAATTATCTTAAAATTTTTATTCTGTTTTATTTATTTATTGCTTAAAAAAATAAAAAGACAACATTAAATAGATGTAAGTGAAAAACTACTCAACAGAATAAACATTAAACACATTTTGTTGCCATAAACCATGCATATAATATAATTTATTTATTATTAATAAAAAGTGCTTAATTTCTAAAATTATGAAAAGTAAAATTTAAAAGTATAAAAATATTCTAAATAATTATATAAAAAATTAGTAGATAATTATTGCTTAGAGATGATAATTACAGTATTTATCAAAGAGTAAAGCAATGAAAAGCTAAATTCATAAAGTTTTGTTTATTGTCAAATGATCCTTCTACAATAATAAGCAGTAGAATGATATTTTAATTAACAGCAAAGTCAAATCATATGATATGTAACATTAAGTACTTCAATCAGAATATATATCATTTTTTATATTGCTGAAAATCTCAATTTTAAGTTGTGACTTTTTAATAAATTAAATTTTAATAATATACTACAGATAATACAAAATTCCTATTGATATATGATGTCATACAAACACAAAAGCAATTTCACTTATTATCACAAATAATCAGCTGAAAGCTATTTTTAAATGTTAAACTTAAATAAAAACTGCTTAATCTTATAAAACAATACAAAAACCAATTAATATAGCACTAATAAACAGGAAATAACATTTTTATGTTACTTCCTGCTTATTACTGCTGTATTAATTGGGGCTTTTACTTTCCTATTTTTAGAATTATAAAGTTGCTAACTGCAACATAATCAATCATGTAAAATTGATATCATCAAATTAAAATAGAAACCATATTTTTGCAAAATAAATGCTATCTAACATATTTCTTACAATAAACTTATATGGATCTTTCTATAAATTTTTATTAAGTTTTACTAGAATATATATTGTACAAAAAAAAAATGATAGAAATTTATAATTAAATCATTACTTTATACATTACATGAACATATAATTTATAAAAATAATGTTGTCTTTTCATCATCAATCTTTCATTTCTCTCATTGTAAATTTTTATTTATAATGAGAGAAATGAAAGATATAGATATATATATATTTTATAATTTGTTCTTTGTTCTGTTTAGCAAACTTTTA
This sequence comes from Olivierus martensii, assembly GCA_000484575.1. Taxonomy (NCBI): domain Eukaryota; kingdom Metazoa; phylum Arthropoda; class Arachnida; order Scorpiones; family Buthidae; genus Olivierus; species Olivierus martensii. The sequence continues at coordinate 37,733 of AYEL01069304.1, forward strand.
AAAAATGATTTAAAAATTTTCTATTTAAATTTTTATTTTTTATTGTACACAGCTTCTTACCAGGATAAAAATCATGTGCTTTTGACATTTTCACCCTTGCACCTGCTTCTTTTTGTAACTGTGCTATTGTTTCTCCTCCTTTACCAATAATAGCACCAGCTGCTACTGCTGGGACTAGAATTTTGAAGTGGTATGTTCCATTTCCTGTAATTATTAAAATTTTAAAATCCTATATAAAAAAAATATTTTTTTTTGAATAATTCAAAAAATTCTATTTATTTAAAAGATATTAAATAGGAAAATCATAATTATTTTATTCCTTATTAGAATAATTAAAAATCAGCATATTAGTATTATGAAATCTTTGTTCTTGTTATCTATTAAAGATAAATTTGTTATTTTACAATGAATAAGTCTTTTATGAATAATCTTCAATAAATTCTGAATAAAAAAAGTCCTTTGTTTTTATTGAGCAATTTATATTTATGACAAACTATGTTAAAGACTTCAGGCTTTTGCAATAAATTTATGGTTCTAAATTATTAATTTGATTTACTGAAATTTATTCAACAAATCTTATTTTTTATAAGTTCATAATGTGAAATACAGGTAGGCTTCGATTAGTGTGAGTTTGAATAATGCGATATTCGATTAGTGTGACTTATAAAAATGATACCGTTTAATTTCGATTAGTGCGACTTATAAAATTGATACCATTTTTCAGTTAGTGTGAGTTTGAATAATGCGATATTCAATTAGTGCAACTTATAAAAATGATACCGTTTCGAGCAAATATTCGATTAATGCGAGTTGTAAAGTTTTTCACTTAGTGCGAGCAAATATTCGATTAATGCGAGTTGTAAGCATTTTTCACTTAGTGCGAGCAAATATTCAATATTAAGCGAGTTGTAAGCCAATGAACTAGTCTTACTAACAAAGCTCCGCCTCCTTTTATGATGTCCATTAACAAATAGTCTTATTAACAAAGATCCATCTCCTTTTATGATGTCAATTAACAAATGTCTTACTAACAAATGTCCGTCCCCTTTTATGATGTCAATTAACAAACAGTTACTGCGAGCAAATATTCGATTAATGCGAGTTGTAAGCATAGACCAGTCTTTACGAGCAAATATTCGATTAATGCGAGTTGTAAGCATAGACCAGTCTTAGTAATAAGGGTCCGTCCCCTTTTACGATGTCAATTAACAAATTAATGTTAATTTTCGGTTAGTAAAACCGGACAAGGTTAATTAACAAATTAATGTTAATTTTTGGCAGTAAAACTGGACGAGGAGCAGTCCAAGAACAGTCACTTGGCTTTCAAGTCTTTTATGATGTCAATTAACAAATTAATGTTAATTTTGTTTAGTAAAACCAGACGAGGAGCAGTCAAAGAACAGTCACTTGGCTTTGAAGGGCAGTAAAACTGGACGAGGAGCAGTCCAAGAACAGTCACTTGGCTTTCAATCTTTTATGATGTCAATTAACAAATTAATGTTAATTTTCGGTTAGTACCATTTTATGATGTCAATTAACAAATTAATGTTAATTTTCAGTTAGTAAAACTGGACGAGGAACAGTCAAATAACAGACACTTGGCTTTAAGGGGTGAAACACCAGAAAGATGGGCTTTTTGCCACTAGCTATTTAACATCACTATTATTCAGCTTTGTTATCGTATACGTATAGTATAGTAAAGAATTTTCTTTTTTAAAAAGTATTGAAATGGATAAAAGGAAGAATACTTTTGATGATAAAACAGGAAACAAAAGAAGAGGTTAGTGATTATGCTAGAGCAAAAAACGGATGTGATTGAGTGACATAAAAGCAGCGCTCAACTTCCGCTTTCAATTTGGCGGTTGGTTTGATGATGGTATGTCATAAAAGCGGCGCTCAACTTCTGCTTTTGATTTGGCAGTTGGTTTGATGATGGTATGAGACGAAATTTCTGGTAAGTTATTAATTTAGATGAACAACGATGTAAAATATGAAAATAAATACTAAAGCTGTAGACATTCTGCAACTAATTATAGCAAAAAGACAAACTAAGCACTTTGCAGAAATACATCTTTATTTCAGAAAGAAACGCTTTCAACCTTTCTCAACAGGTCTTTGTCAGGTAAGACCTGTTGAGAAAGGTCGAAAGCGTTTCTTTCTGAAATAAAGATTTATTTCTGCAAAGTGCTTAGTTTGTCTTTTTGCTATGAAAATAAATATTTCTTAAACAGTTAGTATTCTGGTTATTCATCGTGAGGTTGGCTAATGGCCAGAATCTCACAAAGCAAGAACCAATTACCATATTTTACATATAGTTAATACTTCGAATAGTGCGAGAAATTCGTGGAACCCATTATTCGCACTAATCAAGGCCTACCTTTACAATATTAATACATATACTAATCAGTATTTTAAGAGTATAATTTTGTTAATTAGATAATAACAGATTCAGAATAGGAAAAATTAATCAGTGATATACAAAAATCACGCAAAAAATTTGATAATTTAAGAAATGCTTATGTTGAAAATTTGCTCGATTTTTCAAAATTAATAAAAAATTCATGAATTTAATTTTACCATAATTGATGATACTTTACAATGGAGATGTTTCAAAAGTTTAATTAAAAACTTAAAAGCAATATTTTTCAAAGCATGAGTCATATCCCCTGCTTTGATATTGGATTGTAATGAAATGGGATCTCTTGGAGGTTGTAAGATTATCTTGTGGCATAAAGCAATGGCAAAAAGTCAGTATATTTTGAAGATGTTTCTTTCATAAATGAAGACTATAATAGATTCCATATATGCTAATGAATATTTGCTTAATTATTTTTGAGAAGAAATGGGATATTCTAATAAATTTTTGTATTTTTTTTATAAAAACAGAGGACCTGTTACATAAAATTTTGAAATTTCTCACTTAAATGATGATAGAAAAGACTAAACTTAATTGGAAAATCCTAAGGATTTTTCAGTCAACTGTTTGAAAATCAAGACTAAAGATCTGTGAAATTACTTCTGTCTTGAATGATTACTAGAAGATTATTAGGATAATTTTGATTTTTTTTTTAACTAATTTTTTGAATTTAAACTTTTACATTAATTATTTTATTTAATTGCTATTTCTTTATTAAAAAATTAAATACATTTTTGAATAATAAATTTAGACTTTTATTCAATAAAAATATAAAACTTCTAAAAATTTGATAAAAAATTTAAATAGATGAAAAAATAGATTAAAATAATAGATAATTAATAATTAAATAAACAATTACTTTCTAGTATAAAATAGCTTGCAATTTTTTTACTTTAAATTTATAATAGAAGAAGCAAATCAAAGATCTGTATGCTACAAGATTCCTATTTGAGTTTAGTTACAGATGAAATTATAATACTTTTAAATGATAAAAGAGAACTTTCTGAACATTAAAAAAGCAAATGCAAATCAAAATCTTATGTTGCAACCGTCAAAATTTTTATATTAAATAGCTGCCTTTAAATAAGAAAAAACAATGAAATTTATTTTATTTATTTTTTGATTATCCCACAATATTTAAACATATATAATACAGTAAGACAAATACTAGCAGCAGTGAATCCCATATGAACTCAACAACAGTTGCTAGAAGACAGATTTCATCATAACTATACCTAAAATTCACTATATCAAAGGAACACCTTTAATATAAAAAACCAATATCCAATGTTCAATATAATAATTTGAAATCATATATAATTTGAATATTTTTTGGCAGCAAAACATGATGTAAATTGTGATAAAATATGAACTGTCAAAAGAATTCAAAAATTATTATATTTTCAATTATTATTATTATTATATTTATTAGCAAAAACTTAGTAATTACTAAAGAAATAATACAGTCAGACCCCATTAACACACAGTTCAGTAATACACGGTTTTACCATGGCTATTTTGATAAGCAATCGCTTGTGATATCACTCCTAGACATCTTTGTCATTAAATTTTGTGATCAGTGAGATTAGCTGCATGTTCAACCATTTTGTATTGGTCAAATCACACTGAAAATTCATATCAATGTTGGAACTTATATTATCGCTCAATTTATACTAATACTGTAACTCGCGATTCACTTAACCTGTGGTTTAGTAACCATGGACCCCAACTACTGCATGTTAACAGGGTCAGACTGTATTTTTTAATTAACAAATTAACTGGAACATCTTTAATTTTAGCAAACCATCTTCAGCAGACATCATATAGAATTACAATAGGTGATCAGTTAATGAACTGTTTGGATAACAAACAACTCACAGAACAAACTGTGGGACCTGTGGACTGATGGAATGAAGGTTGACCAGATGGCTGCATGGTAAAGCTGTGGCTTACCATTCTGGAGGATCTGGGTCCCACTCTTCCAATTTTTCAGGAATCCAGCCCCAGCCTGTTTAACCTCATGCTTCAACCATCAGGTTGACCCCATCATGGATTTGGCCATCCTGTGACAAGCTCTATAAATGGCTGCTGCCAGATAAAAACAATAATAATTTTTCCCAATTAAAACAAACTCAGAGACAACTTAAAACAAATCAAAGATTTATTAAAGAAGGTAAGGAGATATTTTCCAATTTTTTGGTCTTAGAATGGCATTCATATCAGATTGAGGTCAATGGGCTTGGGGATCTCTACAACAACAATGCTAAATTTAATATTAATCACTTCCAAAATTCTGAAGAGGAGGGAAAAGCAATCGACATTCGACAGATTCTTTAACGGAAAATAAACATAATAGATGAAAATGCAAGACTATGTATGTATATATTATTGTTATTACATATAAATAAACATAGTAAGAAATTATATAATTTATTTATTTTTTTGGGTCTCCAGAACGAATTAATCAGATTCCCATTAAAACCTATGGTAAATCGACGTTCGGTTAATGAGTAATTCTGATAACGAACCTTGTATTTGAATGGATTATGTTCGTTAACCAATCACCAACTGTATAAAATGTTTAAAACAAAAGAATACATTTAAATATAAAAAAAACAAAAGATATTTGTTTTCTTGTACATTCTAATATCAAATTGTACATTTTTATTCACTGCTGTTTGTGCTGTACTGATATTTCTTTTATATTTAAATGCAAAATCTAATGCTGAAATCTAATAATTTTGAACTTTGAAACCTTTTTAAGCAGTTATTAAGTACCATTACTAGAATTCAAAAATCATTAGATCTGAAATACTCTGATTCAGCTAAACAATCTGCTTTTCAAATAATTCTATTTCAAAGAAACAGTTAAAACGATAAATTAAAAAGTGCTGCTGCTGCTGACAACAGTTTGTGTGAATATATTATTGCAAAAATCACTTTGCAAGAATCTGATATCTAACCTTAAAGATAAAAAAAAATATAGCCACTTTCAGATTTAAGTAATAAGCAACTTACACAAATTTGACTTTACATAACATATTTTCCATAATTTTTTTTTAATTTTATAACATATAGTAACTATTTATGAAAATACAGTATTTGCATATGTTAGTTTGCAATGTTTAATCCAAATATTCCTAAACTAGCCAAATTCCCTAGTGACTTATTTTTGAATTAAAGTGCCAAATTAACATTTATTTATTTATTATTCAACATTTAAGCTCATGTTACTTGATTTATTTGTTTTGTGTATTGTTTGTTGATTTTAAGTATCATATTACTGTTATGATATTATTCCATGCAGCATTGTCTCATTTTTAGTCAAGGAACAATATGGTGCCATAACTTTGTAGAGATGTAATTATTGTAGTCATTTAGCTTTGGGAGTTTTAATCCAAAATTAAAAAAATTCTGGATTAAAACTCCCAAATTAAAAAATTATTTTCTGATGCATAAAATATGACCTGAATAAAGTTACATAAAATATAATCCTTACATAAGTTGGAAAATGATTGTATATTCAGCTGCCTTTGTGTTTTGAATACCCTGGATATCCATAAAGCATGGACTTGACTATAACACATTGAGCTCTAAAAAATTCTATAAACTTCACAATTTTTTGTTTCATCAGTTATGGTGATTGTGTGTATTGCTATTTCAGTTCTCTTTTAAGTTGCTATAGTATTTTAAAATGTTTTCTTAGAGCAGCATTTTCCAAACTATGTTCCACAGAACACAAGTGTTTTGCGAAAGGTCAAAGTGTTCCGTAAAAAGTTATGAAAATTAATATGTTTCATATGATTTTAAATGCTGTGCCAAGATGAAACTGGAGTCACTAGTTTATTTTATTATTTTCATGTATTTTATTTTACATAATTATAATTTAATAATAAATGTTTGTTTTGTTTTATTAACTGTTATACTTACTTGCCTAATTTATTTATTATTAATATCTATCTATACTATAAAATAACCAAGGTGTTCCGAAAAAATTTTGGGATTTGTGAAGTGTTCTGTCAGAAAAAGTTTGGGAAATGCTGTCTTAGAGAATCAAAACAGTGGAAAATTTTTTTATAAATCTAACATTTCCTAGTAGAACTACATTTCAAAAATGTATAATATAAAAAATGTATAAAATACTTGATGCTTTAGAATGTAAATTTCATTGATAAAACCAATGGAAAAATGCTCCCATTGAGCAATCAAAAAAAGGAGAATGATGATAATCAAATAAGAAAAAGATGAAGGCAAGAATTTTTGTTATCAACTGATCTTTTAAAGATCCTAAAAGATTTGAAGGTAAACTAAAATTCTATGCTTCCTTTGTATAGATTTATCAATTTGTATATCTATTGCATTAAACATACTAAAAATATGCACTGAAAACAATTTATTACTACTGTTATTTTTTTTTTCTTCCTAGTATTGTTTTATAACTATCCTTTTAATTTTTTTTTGTATTAGAGAAAGAACAGAATATGATTCTATCAGCAAATCCTTCATGGTTCTTAAAAGCTGTTATGACAAACTCTTATATTTTCATTTTTCTTGGTCAATCACAAATTTTTTCAAAAAATTCATCTTCAACTTTTTCTTGTCTGTTCATCATATTTTTTTTTATTCTGTAGTATCATTTTTCCATTTGTTACAAGCCTTTTTTTGATAAGGCAAATAAAAGTGATCCTATAGCAGTGGCTTTTGCTAACAGATAAAGGTAATCAATAGCCACAAGATATTTTTATTAGAAAGAGAATATAATTTAATCTAAAAGTGATTGGACTATTATTGAGAAATTTAGTCCTGGAAGACAAATTTGGTCTTGCTCTAATATACAAGTATCTCTCCTATAACATGGTTTCATTCTAAACACAATTTGAAAACTGTGGAAACACTCCATATAATACAATACTTCTACAACACGGTTTTTATTTAACACATTTAAAAAATTGCATTTACTCTCCTACAACACTAAACATTTTCATTAATTTTTGTAAATCCACAAATACGGACATAAAATGCACATATATATTGCAATCATTGGGAAATACTTTGTTAAAATTAGTTATAAATGCAATTTTGCTAGTTTGCCATGACAGGGACAATATGAGGTCTATTTTCAATTTTGATTTGAAATTGAATTAATTGGCAACAACCAAGTATTTTGTGTTCTATATTGAATAAAAATAAGTTTTTATTCTTCAATAGAGGAATTTTAAAGAGAAGAAAAACTTTTTTTATTCATATATTTTTTTGGGTATATGATAAGGAACATTTGTTTTCTAACAGGTTGTAGCAGGTTAGATTACAGATTTTGTAAAGAGAGTAGAAGATATACAAACTTTTAATGCGGAAAAAAGTTCAGAAAGTGAAGTTGATATTGTTAAAGAAAAAATGTTCTCATTTTAACGAAACAGTGGTAAGAAGATATAATTATTAAATGAATGTTACATAGATTGTATACTTTTTACTTTCCTTTTGTTTTACAATATATTGTTTTTTTTTGGGTCTTATGTATACAGGGTGTCTCACATATCACCGAACATAGAAAAAAGTTAAAAATCCGAAAGATCACTATTTGCACAAGTCCATTACGTATTACGGACGAAACGATGCTCTACTATAGGGAGGGAAACAAGTGATGCATTCTATGTAAGTGCGAATAAATGCATGAAACATCGCTAGAATCGATATCGATTATTTGAAGGAAAATCACATCTATTACGATTTTCATCGAATAATACTGTAATAATGTGAATGTGTAAGATGAAAATATCTTACAGGATAATAATGTAAAAATTAGTAATCTAAACATGAACAATTAAGCGGAATGATTATTATGTTTATTATTCCATTTGAAATAAAACTGACTGATATTAGCGTTTGTGTTGAATGTTAACTGTAATTTTTATGCAAATCACAGACGATGTAGAGTAATAAAACATTTTGGCATAATGTGTTTTGTTTAGCACGAATGACGGCAGAGTCAAAATATGGTATTTATCTAAATTTTCTATTTTAGAAAATAAAAAACAAAGTAATTGTACAACAGACAAAAATAATTAAACATGGTTTGCATTTTAAATAACACTCCTTACAATAAATGTTCAAAATGTAATCTATTTACAGCCAAACAATACGCTACACGATTTTCAAATTCTGTACATGCGTTGGAGAGTTGTTGTGGTGTAATTTCCTCGCACGCAGTTAATATTCTATGTTTCAATTCTGATAGAGATGTACATTCTTCTTTAAATACTACAGATTTAACATAGCCCCAAAAGAAAAAATCTAAAGGCAATAGATCAGGAGATCTTGTGGGCCAATGTACAAGGCCATATCTTCCAATCCAACTATTTGGAAACACAGAATTTAAATAATTGATTACAAGTCTCACAGAATGCGGTGGAGCACCATCATGCTGGAAACAAACCTCATTTTCTCCGGAAATCTCTTCTAGGGCAGGGCCAACATTGTTCTGTAATAAATGCAAATATGCCTGGCTGGTAAAAATAATGATCAATGAAAAACGGACCTACAATTTGGTCTCTGTAGATACCTGCCTATACATTTACTTTTTCTTGGAATTGTGTATGTGATACGTGACACAATCTTGGGTTTTCTTGGCTCCAATACCTATTATTATTTTGATTTATACTTCCTCCATGAACATAAAATGTTGCTTCATCTGTGAAGAAGATATTGGGCAAAAAGTCTTCATCAATGGTTGAGCGATTCATTGCCCATTCACAGAAATGGCAACGGCTTTCATAATCTACGTCTAGTAGGTGTTGCACCTTAGGCCTCTTGTATGGTCGGAAATGGTTCCTACGTAAAATCCGGTGAACTGAAGCACGTGAAATCCCACTATTCTGCTCTAACTGTCGAATGCTTGTTTCCGGCTTACTCTCTACAGCAGCCAAAACTGCAATTACATTATCTTCATGTAGAACTGAAACAGTGGTCCTGACGATGTCAGATTACAAACACACCCTGTATTTCGAAAACACTGAAATATTTCACTAATTGTTGAAATTGCTGGATGCGGACGATTATCATATTTTAATGCAAATAAATTTGAAACCTGTCAATAACTGCTTCCATTCAAAATCCATTTAATTATATCAGTTTAAAACAGTTGTAGTGTACCTAGCCATTGCTTACGATTCGTTACATCCGCATAAACACCTTTGTAACATTCTTCCCTCCTTGCAGTAGAGTATCATTTCATCCGTGCTATGTAATGGACTTGTGCAAATAGCGATTTGCATTATTTCACAATTAATTCATAAATTCACAATTACAGTTAATATTCAATACAAGCGCTAATGTCAGTCAGTTTATTTCAAATGGAATATTAACATAATAATCATTCCGTTTAATTGTTCATGTTTAGATTACTAATTTTTACGTTATTATCCTGTAAGATATTTTCGTCTTACACATTCACATTATTACGGTATTATTTGATGAAAATCGTAATAGATGTGATTCTCCTTCAAATAATCGATATCGATGCTAGCGATGTTTCATGAGTTTATTCGCACTTACATAGAACACATCACTTGTTTCCCTCCCTATAGTAGAGCATCGTTTCGTCTGTGCTACGTAATGGACTTGCGCAAATAGCGATCTTTCAGACTTTTAACTTTTTTCTATGTTCGGTGATAAGTGAGACACCCTGTATATAATTTTTCTTTCTTTCTATTTCGTATAATTAATATTCTTAATTAAAATTAAGTTTCTTATGTGGAATTAAAGAAAATTATTTGTTTTTAATTGGTTTTGGAACGTAACTCTCCTTTTCTTATTGGCTTCAGGTCTCATATAACACAATTTCACACAACATGGTGTTTTTCAGGAACCTATCTACCATGTTATAGGAGGGATACCTGTATTTGTATAATGTAGCCTGTGACTATACAAAGTCCAAACTTTTTCTGCCTTAAGTTATATTTTCTATATCTAGCTAAATACAAGTACAAAACTTCAGGACGTTTTTATTAGAAATACCTTAATTGAAAGAAAAAGATTTAACAAAAAAATTCCTATAATTGATCATATTATAGCAAGGTGCTGATGCATCTGCTATAATATTCTAAAATACTATCCAATATCTAAGAAATATTTTGGCTGCTTAAAATGCATAGTGATTGTGTTTTCCCAAACTTTTTGCTTTCTCAAGAATTGAGAATTCCCAAATTAGTAATTAATTTATTTCTCAAGATTCAAGATTCTCTTTTAAAAATTCTCAAGAATCTCAAGATTCTAAAACATGTTTAATTAAAAAAATATCTGTTTTTAATAAGGATAAAAACAAAATGATGCAGAAAAAAAATCACGTAAAATGAAAACAAATAATATTGTTTTATATTTGTTTTTTATTTAATATTTTAATTATATTGAAAAAAAATTAGATCACATTTCAATAATATTTAAAAAAATAATCACATTTGTTTTACAATTAACTGACAGTTTTTATTAAAATAGCTTTTCAATACACACAAACAGTCTATCCATTTATCTTCTAAATGGATCCTGTGTTTGGATACAAAAATTCCAGATATGAAATTTTTGTGTCTAATCTGATGTAGACATATATGAGCTTTTTAGCCTATATGACTACTTATTTTTTACACGTCACTATATATGAATATCTAGACCAAAAGATACACATCTTAGAAAAAGTTTAGAACTGTCCTATTCTGGCTACATAATTTTCTAAGAGAATTCCATAGTCGTTGACCATTGGTTGAAGTTGGGAGTTTTGAGAAATGATTGAGAACTAGATATTCACTCATATCCTCTGATACATTAAATCAAATCACACCATCCCTATTTACCATAGACATCATTGTTATTCTGGCAAACTACTGAATGGAGTAAAAACCAGATATTTCTTTGTCATATAAACATCATCACAGATCTTCCTACAGTATAACATGACAAGTCTACAATAATAGATATCTTTAAAATTGCAAGAAAATGAATGATTTTTGTACAATGTATTGATTTATGCATCATTTTAAGTTTATATGCCTGTTTTTAAGTATTATTTTGTGATTAGTTTCAGATATTTTTCTTTTTGAAATATAAAGTTAGTAGAAGTGACGTGGATAAACCACAACTTATTCGCTTAGTTTATTGACTTGAAGACATTGCATAGCCAAAAGAAGGCCAAAATAATTAATTTATTGCTACAAAATTTTTACGATACAAAATTCGCAGCATTTATTTTAATTCTCAAGATTTATAAGAATTTTTCTCAAGAATCGGGAATGAGATTTTCTTGTAAATCTTGAGACAGGAATCTCAAGCACAATCCTAGGATTACATGCAAAGGATATTTTTAATTTATAATTTATTAGAAAAAAATTAAATTATTAAAAATGTTTCTCTTTTAATAATCAAATTATTAGAATTAAAAGGAAAAGGAAAATAACAAATTCAAGTTAATAGAATAATTTATTGTGATATAATTCTTAGAATACTGCCAGTTGAATTTGAAAAAAGAAATACATACTTAATGTTAAAATTACAATATTTAATATTTATATAATAATAATAATAATAATAATAATAATAATAATAATAATAATAATAATAATATCTGGTACAAACATGTTAACTATCTTTATGACTCACTAGCCAAATAACTCACACATCTCATATATGAACGAAAAGATACACCTCCCTTTCTTACACATGGCATCATTTTCATGAAACCCAAGAGCACAAACACCAGAAACCCATCACAATACAGACCAATCACATGTCTACCAACACTATACAAAATTTTAACATCTTGTATCACCAACAAAATATACACAAACATCGAAGAAAAGAACATACTCACCAAATAACAGAAAGGCTGCTGTAAAAGTCAAATGGGATCCAAAGTGCAGCTGATCATCAACACAACAATACTAAAACAAGTACACAGACAACACAGACACTTACATGCAGCTTACATAGATTACAAAAAGGCATTTGATAGCATACCACATTAATGGCTCATACAGACACTGCAACTCTATAAAATCAATATCACATACATCACATTCCTATGCAACATAATGCAATACTGGAGAAGAACACTGCACATCACCATAAATAACAATCACGTAGCCACAGAACCCATACACATTAGACGTGGTCTCTTGAGGGCAATTCCTTGAGCCCATTCTGGTTCTGCCTTGCCCTAAATCCACTCTCCAACAAACTGAACACATCGAATTGTGGCTACAACATTAGATAAAACCGAACAACACACTACACACACACAACTTTTTTACATGGACGACATTAAACTGTATGCCTCAACACAAACACAATTACAACACCTGTTAAAAATCACGCACACATTTTCAAAAGACATATGCATGGTGTTTGGCCTTGACAAATGCAAAACACTCCACATAGAAAAGGGAGTCTTAAAGAAAGGAGGCTTCAGTCTCGAAAACGGAAACACTATCGAATCCATGGAAGAGAATGAGGTGTACAAGTATTTGGGATTCCAGCAAGCCAGACTCACAGAACTGAAAACTAAACAAACACTATCAAAACAGTACACCAACAGATTAAATATGAATCCATGGAAGAGGGTGAAGTATACAAGTATTTGGGATTCCAGCAAGCCAGACCACAGAACAGAAGAAAATTAAACACACACTGTCAAAACTGTACATCAACAGATTAAATAACATTCTCAAAACACATCTGAATGGAAGAAAAACACAGTGAAAGCCATCAACACATTAGCCATACCAGTACTGACTTACTCCTTTGGAGTGATACAGTGGACACAGACAGAACTAGAATCAATACTAACTTACTCCGTTGGAGTGATACAGTGGACACGGACAGAACTTGAATCACTCCAAAGAAAACACTGAACAATGCTTACAAAATACCAGTACCATCACCCGAAATCTGCCATAGAACGAACTACGCTCCCATGAAAGGAAGGAGGACGTGGCCTTATTGACATCCCACATTTATACGACAGACAAATATATAATCTGAGAGAGATCTTCCATAAAAAACAACATACATCACAACTACACAAAGCTATTGTTTTGGCAGATAGAAACATAACACCACTAAATCTTCAGAATAACAGTCCATGCCATATAGACAACACTGCACACATACAAGAAAAGAAAACATCCTGGTGTAGAAAGGAACTCCATGGCAGACACCCACACAACCTTCAGAAACACTTCATTGACGCTAAAGCGTCAAATAGCTAGTTAGTCGGGGGATGTATTTACTGAAACAGAAGGGTTTATAATAGCAATAGTCAAATAGCTAGTTAGTCGGGGGATGTATTTACTGAAACAGAAGGGTTTATAATAGCAATACAAGACCAGGTAATAAATACGAAAAACTACAGAAAATACTTTCTAAAGGACAGCACATTAACAAATGACACTTGTAGGAAATACCACATA